>CAHIKZ030002201.1:1592500-1682500 GCA_903632075.3 Acanthosepion pharaonis
TACCTACACATACACACAAACTCATACATAATAGGTTCCAAACACACACCTATATATATACATACACAAACATACATAAATATATATACACACATACATACATATCTACAAATAAACATATATATATACATAAATATATCTACCTGCAATAACAACCACCCATATATACATGCATACATAAAAAAATACAACAACTTTCAACCAAATACATATATAAACGAACTAACATATAGATACATAAATATACCTTCAAACACCAACACACAGCAATATACATATAGTCTAACATACAAATATATAAACACATTCATACAAACAGAAATATACTTAAATATAAATACACATACACAATAAAATAGGACATACAGATATATATACATATATATATATATATATGCACACACATATATATATATACACACATACACACACATACACATACATATATATATACAAATATATCGTGGCACAAAGCTGAAATCAAGGGGGCATCCAGTTGGAACGAACTCATTACTCAGTCGCTTTTAATCTAGTGAACCATGCTGGCCAACCATTATACTGCCGTGATTTAATCATATACATACCTGTACATACTCATACACATACACACACACACATACATACATATACACACATACATATATATATGCATATATACATATACATATATATATATATCAACCATACACACACACACACATATATATATATATATATATATATACAAACATATATATATATATATATATATATATCTACATACATACATACATACATATACACACATACACACACAAATACATACATATATACACACACCCATACACACATACATATATAGGCACACACATACACATATACAGTAATAATTATTAACCTTTTCTCTCATAATCTACCTTACCTTCCCAGATAATATATATATATATACACACACACACTCACATATATATACATACATACATACCCCACATACACCCTCACATGTAAAAAAAAAAAAAAACATAAATACACTTATACACCAACCTACACATTCCTCAGTGCAAATACTCTAACCAACACATAAATAAATATATATATATTTACACCAACACTGATAACACTATGCAGGTAAACAATACACACTTATATCGTAAGTATGACCATTATGCTATAAAAATACTAATCTATTAAAAATACAGCGACATATCATTATCATTTAAAGTATACGACCCTACACTAAGTTAAATTTATAACGGTGTTTACAATTTACTGTCAGTTCATATCTTTGATTTAAGAGATCAGCCTTGTTTTTAAATCTAATAATTTCAAATTTTCATTAAGGCATAGGTAACATGGGGTATATAGGGAGTTACATGTACGAGCTTTCGTAACGTAAACTCCATTTAATCGTAGGTGTTTTGTTCTTATCTTTTAGATTCCAAAATACTTGGATAATGAAGTCATGTACCTATATTCACTGTGATTAAAGGATTGCATATGCCATTGAATGTTTTCATAGTAGAACCAATATAGGTACAAGACTGAATTATTACTGTTAAATGCCTATATAATGGGTGTGTTATTTGTATGTATTTGTGTGTGTATGTGTGTATGTAATGTATTTATATATGTATTGTATATATATATATATGATATATATATATGTGTGTGTGTGTGTATATGGTTGATATATATATATATGGTATGCATATATATATGTATGTGTTATGTATGTATGTATGTGTATGTGTAACTATAGTTAGGTATGTATATGATTAAAATCGGCAGTATAATGGTTGTTTCATGGTTCACTAGATGTTTTGATGAGTTAATGAATTCGTTCTAACTGTTTGCCCCTTGCCTTTGTGCCACGATATACCAATATATATATGTATGTGTATGTGTGTATGTATGTGTGTATATATAACGTGTGCTTTTATATATATATATATATGTATATATATATCTGTATGTCCTATTTTATTGTGTATGTGTATTTATATTTAAGTATATTTTGTTGAAATGAATGTGTTTATATATTTGTATGTTAGACTATATGTATATATTTGTGTGTTGGTGTTTTTGCATATTTATGTATCTATATGTTAGTTCATATTTTTTATGTATGCATGTATATATGGGTGGTTGTTTTGCAGGTAGATATATTTATGTATATATATATGTTTATTTGTAGATATGTATGTATGTGTGTATATATATTTATGTATGTTTGTGTATGTATATATATAGAGTGTGTGTGTGAACCTATTATGTATGAGTTTGTGTGTATGTGTAGGTATAAAAACTTTGGTATATCATGACTGTTTTTATATATCTAAGTATGTGTATAAAAGTCTATGTGTGTATATATGTGTGTATATTTAGGTTTATGTATATGTACGTACATATGCCTTTGTTATCATAGATATGTATATGTACGTATATGTTTATGTTTATATATTTATTTGTGTGTATTATATGTATATGTATGTATGAATATATATATATATATTTTTTTTTTTTATGTGTGTTAATTTGTTTTTGTGTATATATATATATATATATATATATATATATATATATATATATATATATATTTTGATTTTTTATCCTGTTTTTCTTTCAAATATATAATGAAACTATTATCAACTTATATGATTAATAATATATATATATTTTTATTGATATTTATTGTTTTAGAGTTTTTTATTTTAATATATTAAATAATATTATTTAAACATTTTTTATCTTTATATATTTGCTCCTTTGAGTTATAATTCAATAAGTGGTTAGCATTTATTTAAGTCTGAAATATTTACTGGTTGTGATTTCTCAATGTCTATGCCATTGTGGATTATGTTTGTGTATATATCGGTGTTAATAGAGTGTATTCACATTTAATTGTGTGTGTGTATAAGTGTTAGTTTCACGTCTCCTTTTTCGTAAAGCGCTGTGGAGTTGTTCAAATATCCCCCTTCCTTTTTTTTTTTTTTTTTTTTTGTGTGTGTGTGCATGTTTGTGTGTGTGTGTGTGTGTGTGTATGTCTAGAATGTATTATAATCTGATTGTGATTTTTTGTTGTCACGCGTGAGTTTAAGACATCATATTCACAAACTTTAAAATAAAACGGAAAAAAAAAAATATATACATGTATTATCAGATGACCGGACGAATTGTAGCTTTTTGTCTTGTCAGACGTATTTCAATGAAGAAATGAATTGAATAAATATATATATTTTTTCTTTTTCAATAATAGTTTTTAAATTAATAGTGATTAAATTTATTTTAAAAATTGCCAGTTTTTAATTTTAATATTAAATTTTATCATATAAATTTATAAATTAGTTAGTAAAAATTATTTTAATATTACACGTATTTAAAGATTTCTATAAAAAGGATTTTGTTGTCAAGCTTTTGAATCTTTCTGTACTTCGTTTTTGATTGGTTATTTCTTTTTAACAATGCTCCCCCTAGTGTAATTAATTAATTGAAACTTTCAAAAACCATTTATTTTATTTTCAACACCATCATTATTCAAAATGACTATTTTTGTAGTGATTACTTATGTCCCTTTGTATTGAGCACTCTTTTAAGAATAGTAATTGTTGGTTATTGAATTCATTCTGTGTATACCAATTATATACTTTGTATATATATATATATATATATATATATATATATATATATATATATATCGTCAATATTTTTTATGGATAAAAATAAAATTACAGACGTTTTAGATACACATCCGGCATTATTCGGATTATTTTTTCGCCATATTTGGACGTTTCGGTTCAGTCGGTTGGAATGTCGAACTGAACCCTTTATTTGGCTCACTGGGGTAGACTGTTCTTTTTCCAATTGCCATGTTTAATGGATGTCAGTTATCAGTTAATTCCTGCTAATTTCTCTCTGAAAGTTCTCCACTGTTTAACCGGGTATTGAACTCACACTCATTGTCACTGGATCTAACCACCACCTTTATCCACTGTGTCATGTGTCCTTGAGGACATCTGTGTATGATTTTCTGAGTATTATAAACCTAATGTCTCAGCAACCATTTTTACCAGTGCTCATATTGCAATTTTTGCTGTTATCATTTCATGTTTTTACCAGAGTTCAGATTGCAACTTTTGTTGTTATTATTGCTTTTCTCTGACACTACTTATTACTGGTTCCTTTATTGTATTCATTTCTATGCTTGGTCGACTCAGGAGGTTTTTGTGGCTAGCATATATGTTGATTCCTTACGTTTACGAATTTTCCAATGGTGTTCCTTGTCTATGATCTCAACCTGATCCCACAGAGGGCGTTGATCTCCCTTCTCTCTCCATATGTGGTCAGCTACGCCTGATTTTTCAACTTCCCCTCGTGTTACAGCTTTCTGGTGTTCTTGAAGCCTTACCTTATGGGGGCAGCCATTCTCCCCTTTATATTCTTTCCGCAGCTGCATGGGTTACCGTACACACAGTCTAGAGTCATGTTCTCAGGGTAGTTGTTACGTTGCAGGGTACTACTTATACTGACCAATTATATATCTAATGTCTCTGGGTCGTCACTTATGACTTTTGCTCAGTGTTGTAAGCAGTATGTGTGGTGAGAGTTGAAATTGAGGTACTGTCCGGTGAATGTCGGTTTACGGTATACGGATGTCTTGAACCCCTGCTCTGTTCGAGATATTAGAACATCCAGGAATGGGAGTGTGTTGGTACTCTCTTTCCCAATTGTGAACTGTATCGAGTTATTAAGTTCACGTGGTCCAGCAGAACCTGAACATCTCCCTGGTCTGGTCAGAGTATGAAGGTGTCATCTACGTACCTTAAACATATTGTTGGCTTTATAGATATAGATTCTAATGCCATTTATCCAATGCCAAATTATTCCATGTATATATTCGTCATTGCTGGTGATAATGGCGAGCCCATTTCTAAGCCCCCATCCTGTCGATATATGTGTGATCCTATTCCGAAATGTGTTGTTTGTGTACAGAATGTCAACATATCCATCAGATTATCTATTAGAATACTGGTCCGTTCTTCTAGTGATGAGTCAGTGGCCAATCTGTCTTTGACTAATGAGACTGCCTCCTCCGTGGGTACCTTGGGGAACAAACTCACCTCGTTTCTTGCGATAACTGCCTATACGTTTTAGGTGCAAAGTGATCCTTGTTCTTGATTAGTATCTGTGACAGTTTGCGTTTCGTTTTCCTTGAAGGAGCCTTTTTTACTTTGCTGTAGCTACCATTGCTAATGATGTTTTCCAGCTTACTTGTATAATCTGATTTGTCCATCACTTCAGTTGCATTGCCTTTGTCAGCCGGTAGTATGATGATGTTTTTGTTCCTCTGTAGGGATCCGATTGCCAGCCTCTCCAGTTTTGTTATGTCCAGGGCGGCTTGGCTTTCTCCAAGTTCTGTCTCACCTTCCATCTCAGTTCATCCACCTGAGCCTGAGGGATGTTCAAGGCCACCTCCTCGACTATGGCAATGATGTCCAAATATGGCACTCGCTTGATGCTTGTGGCGAAGTTAAGACCCTTATTCAATACTGACTCCTCAGAGGCACTTAGCTGATGTTGGTTGATGTTGACTAGTGCTTTCACTGGTGGGTGATGGACCTTGTGCGTCACCTTCTGATCTTTCAATCTATGTTATTTTTGTACTTGGCGAGCCTTGACTACGTCGAATTCATGTCTGAAGGATTTATCAAGGTCATTTTGTATCCTTCTCTGGTCTTCTTCACTAGTAATTCTGTTGAAGAACTCCTCGAGCCTCTGGGAGATATGAGCTTGTAGTCTCTGTTTTATCCAACGATTTTACTGGATTCTCTCTCGGACAAGGGTGTGTCCCGCATTCTCTGCAACCGGACGGGCTCTCCTTGAATTGACTGGAAGTCTTGATGCCAAGCCTGAAGGGATGAGTTGTAGGCCTCTGCATCGGTGTAGAAATGTCAGATTGTTCGATATTCGTGTCAGTTTCTGGTACGATTTTTCAACATGTATCCATAATTTGGTATATCGGGTCCGTACCGATCCTTCAGTATCTTTCTATATTTCTGAGATGAGGTATTATGTACATTATTTACATTAATCGGACTGTTGTCCTCATCGTTGTCGTCATGTTTATCACAACGTTTCAGCACATATGCTAGGCTTCAAAAATCTACTGAGCCGACCAAGAATAGAAATGAATACAATATGGGAGTGTCAGAGAAAAGCAATAATAACAACAAAATTTGCAATATGAAATCTGGTAAAAACTTGAAAAGATAACAGCAAAAATTGCAATATGAGCACTGGTAAAAATGATTACTGAGACATTAGGTTTATTATACCCATAAATTCATACACAGATGTCCTCAAGGACACATGGAACAGTGGATAAAGGCGTTGGTTAGATCCAGTGACAAAGAGTGTGAGTTCAATACCCGGTTAAGTCAGGGGGAAATTAACAGGAAATAACTGAAACTGACATCCGTTAAGTATGGCAAGTGGAACTAGAATAGTCTACCCCGTTAAGCGAAATAAATGGTTCAGTTCGACATTCCAACCACCTGAAGAAGGCCGGAGTGTACATCAGTCGAAACGTTGTGATAAATATGGCGACAAAATGAGATCAATAGTCCGAATAATGTAAACAAAGAAAGTATATTTATTCTTAATCTAAGATTATAACTGATGTTGGCAAGAAAAACCACATAAATCATATATATATATATATATATATATATATATATATATATATATATATATATATATATATATATATATATATATATATATATAACTGTGAATGCATGCGCGCATACATGTTAGCACCAAAAAATATCGAAAACTTCAAGTATAAATTTCTCCAAAATTAATGCTATTAGGGCGTTTTAAATTGGTTCTTCTGTCTACACTTTTAGATAAGTTCGTCCCGTTGGTTCAATAATTTGAATTTGTTGGGAGTCTGTGATTCTCAGATGTTCCTCCATTTTATTTGTGGCGTGAACCCTCCATCTTTACGATTCCAGTAATGTTTAATTAGAGCTGTTCCATTTCTTAAAGATGTTTTCGTGAAGGAATGCCGTTTATTGTAGAATCTTTGCTTCCAACTTCAGCTGATATCCCTATGTATACTTTCTTGTGACTGATATTTTCCTTGGCTAAATAGTAGTTCGAATACTATATTTTCAGAAATACAAATATCTCCAAGTGGGCAGTTATTTCCGGTTTTACAATTACAATAAGGTTTATTTTATTGTACTTTACTGTCATTAAATTTCTTTAATGATAGGTTGTTGTGTGAGTTAATTATACTATTTTACTAGTGCAGGAATAATTTACTTCTTTGATTTGTTGATGAGAACTGATTTAATTTATCTATTATCCCCCCAAATTTAATTAACCTGAATTGAAAGTTTTATTTCAAAATATTATTTAGCGAAGTTGTTTTAATGGAATGTTGACACATTTATAGATAACCACATAATTCACAAATTTATCTAAAGAGACTGCAATCTTTGAAATTTAAAATATTTTAAACAATCTAACATTTTTTTCATTTGCTAGAAAATGCCTCAAAATTACTGCTCTTATTTTCTAAAAATATCGTGTATTGACGTCCATATATACACAAATCAGCACGTTTATACATGCAAAAACAAAAATTAAAACTCTTTTCAAAATACTGGCGTTCACTAAAATGTACTAAGCTATGACTATGAAATATAATTATGACTATGAAATATAATTTTCATTTAATAACATTAACATTGACCGATACAGATTCATTAAGAAATTGGAAATGTTTAAAACTTATTCTAGTTAACATTTTCAGAAAATAAATCAATTCTTATCAAAATTAATCAACTCTAAGTCGTGTTTCACCAATAAAATTTGAAAAACACAATGTTGTGCCCTAGAATGTATTTTTAACAGGGACTGGCTAGCCGACCTATCATGTTACACACACACACACACACACACACACACACACATATATATATATATATATATATATATATATATATATATATATATATATATATAAATAATAGAATTTCAAACATATTAGCAAGGATATACAAGTAATAGAATTTTGGGGATTTACACAAATCATTATAGTAATTTGTCGAGTCTAGAAGAATCCATTTCGAGAAGAAATGCTCTGCGATGGAGCAGTTCGGGGGAAAGGAAAGACGTACCTATTGGGGCACAATCCAGTGGGTTATGAATAATTTGAAGAATATCACAACGAAATTTGTGAGTAGCCGCGCTATATTCAGTCTGTTCCGTTTCTCTTTCGTCACCGAGGCCCTTTGTTACTCTTGGTATGACTCTTGCGTTATATCGAAATGGTCCGGGTTCAAATCTCGGTAGTCGAAGCACACTGCTGGTGAGTCCCAAATAGGACGAAAAGGCCGCCCAGGTGCTTTCTGCATTATGTTGAGGATTCTTCAAAGACATGACGAATATATTTATCTATCTATCTATCTATCTATATATATATATATATATATATATATATATCTGATTTGATCATGAAAACAGATTTCTAAAATAAGTCCTGAATTATTGTTAACCGTTCATAGTGAACCTTCCCGAAGAACTTAAATGGTGTGTACTGACAACTCCTTGAAGTCAACTTACATTTAATATAACGTTTTTCGCAGTAAAGTAAATCGATATTCGCCAATATTTATCCGAAGTTAAATACCCAGGGCAGTGCCGTAAAACATGCAGGATTATAGCCAAGAGACCTGTCAGTGAGATCATAACCAGAAGACCTGTCTAACCAATGGATATATAGTACACTAATGACTAGTGAAACTGCTGTCATTTTCAGATTAGTCATTATGAGAAGTAATGGTTCCTTTAGATGTTTCGCAACTTTTAACATTTTAAGAAAAGAGAAGCCGACGAAAAGTCAACCAAGATACCTTAAAGTAAGTACTGGAAACGATAATTGTTATAGCAAATATGAGGTTAGTAGCCGTTGGAGATGAGAAGTCGGAGGGCCGAGTTCAAATTCCAGTTCGTTTCATTCACTCAACCCATTGGTAAAAGTATAATTATCTTCTCCTCTAGCTATGGGTTAAATAATAGCATGAACTATATAAGCTTGTCTGGCAACAATTCTAGTGGCGGTGATTCGAAAAGAAAACATTAATCTTCCAACAGCCTATGCCATTTGTGGTGATAATCATGCAATTAAATCAGACATCATCAATAAACCAAAGAAGAAATCCGAAATTAATTCTAATAGCCACACAAATGTATTGCTCTTAACTTGAATTATAGCCTCTAGGGAACGAAGTTTAAGTAAAATTGAAGACATAAATAATTTTGAAATCTTATTTCATGATTTTCAGATTTTTTGGCTTGTATAATTATAACTTATATATATATATAAACTAGATTTCGTTTGATTAAAAAAAAACTAATTCTAAACGGCCATCCCTATGCAACTGCTTTCTCAGATCAATAATTATAAATGTATTCCAGCGAATGAAGCCATTAAATCTTAACAAAGGCTACCTTCTTCAAACGTCATATACCTGCGTTACAGAATCCAACTTAAAAATAAACCAAATAACAAAAACTGCATCACTTGAGGACAAAAAGCAACACTTAAAATGGATATCACAATTAGTTAGAAGATAAAATAATCATATGATCAAGATATTAACATTCCTAACTACTTCAAACAAAACGTCAAGAAGGGAGACCCATCAATACTGTAAAGAGCAATAAATATTAAGCGAATTTTAATCTTTAAAAGAAAGATGTACAACACATACTTGCATCTAATAAAATAACAATCTAATCACAATCCACACAATATTCATTAAAAGCTTTTTTTATATATTCCTCGCTAATTTTGTGCCTTCCATATGCTTTGACTGAAATTAAACCAACTGCTGAACATTCATAAATGTTCTAAAATGTACATTTCTTTATAAGCAAATGACAAAAGTATGAATATATATATATATATATATATATATATATATATATATATATATATATATATATATGTATGTATCGTTTCGTTTCATTTTTGGAAGTGCTATCAAGAGTCCTTTAAAAGGGCTCTGGTGAAATAAATTATTATAATGGAACATTAAAAGTGGTCTGTTTTTTCTCATATATATATATATATATATATATATATATATATATATATATATATATTATCATTCTGCTATTATTACTTTTAGACCATCTCATACACAGACAGAGTAGTATAGAAAGCAAATTTCAATAATGCCTTATAAATGCAAATTTGTGTTTATTAAACAGTCTATTGACGGAGTAAAGCCCAGTTACTCCTGACAAGGTATAATACCGTTGAAGGGCGCATATCACCATTAATCTGCAACATTCAGACCGGTAAAAGTAAGCAAATAAATGTTTAATGCACAAACCGAACGTCTACTCAAATATGGATATCAACTAAAATAACGTTTAAGAAAAACCAACGGTAATTTTTCTTGGGTTCATAAAAACTTGTTGCAAACTTCATATGCATTTTTAAATATTTACAGGAATTGTAAGAGCGCGTGAAATAAAATGTAGTTCGGATTTTTTCCCATTACTTTAAGGGAGCCTTTATTTTGGAGAGATAATCTTCAAGCGCCAGCAAAGAAATCATAATAATAGACAATGGATCTTTATTTATGATCAAATTACCAATATACTTGCGTATACCTATGAATTTTTCCATGCCCGTATATATATATATATATATATATATATATATATGTGTGTGTGTGTGTGTGTGTGTGTGTGTGTGTGTGTGTGTGTGTGTGTGTGTGTACATATATATGTGTGTGCGTGCGTCTGTGTGTGTGTTTGTTCTGACCAAAATATGCATGTGTGTTTTTTTCTTTCCTTCCTTTGCTCTTTTTCTTAAAATTATTTCATTTCTTTCTTTTTTTATTGTGGATCTTTCCCTCTCCATGTTTTCATACATTCATTTCTACTACTCCTCTGCATCCCACATGCTTCATATGATTGGTCCCTCTTTTCCAAGAAATAAGGCATGACATAATCAGGTTCGGCTGCCCTGAGGAGACGACAGAGATGTTCCACCAACCAATCAATTGCAATTACACACCATTAACCAACTGACATACTCTATGTCAATGCCTAGAGCTAATCAAGGTCACTTACCTGGCTCGACCGGTCCGTTATGTCCGGGGGGTGAGCCTCAGAGACCCTAACATCCGTTGTATAATTGAGCTTTAGGCTAATCAAAGTAAACAAACCGAGTCTGGATATGGGCGAAGGTTGAAGAAGTGACAGTAGCTCCTTTTTACACAGCACGAGCCGAACATTCTTTTCGGATCGAGATGAGGCTGGGGAGAAGAAACTTAAAATTGAAGATTGGGTTTGAAGAGGCGATAGTAAGAATGGGGGAAGGTAGCTGAGATCCGTGAAAAAAGAGGAGAAAATATGTAGGAAAAATTAGCTGGAAAAAAAATATAAGGAAAACTAATTCAAGTGAGAAAGATATAGCTAAAAATAAGGAGCCGATATATTTAAAAGGGGAAGGCGTCTCGAATGAATTAAAAATGAGATGAAAGTTGTGGCGAAACAACTAATAGTTGGTGGAGGTAATTATTCCTAACATTAATTAGAAACTTTTACAAAAAATTAATATAGTCAGTTTGAAACTCACAGCTCTCCCGCTGTTATGCTCACGTGCTTGAACAAAACAAGCTTGGTAAATATCTTTTCGGTTTTGGCTTGCAATTGAAGCAGATGCAATTTAGACTTTATGCCCAATTGTCTGAATCGGTGTCCAGGCAAAATGCTGATGTTTTAAAGAAAGCTTTTTAAACTCGAAATATTCCTCTACCTTTTCCTTGGCATTAAGTCTTTCTAATCGACGCTTAGAAAATATCATTAAATAGAATTAGAAGAACGAGAAAAAAAGTTAAAAGAAATTAAGAAATTATGGCAAAAGGAATAGTTGAACATGATGCTTTACAATGGATCTGGAATGTTTTAAAATACTGAAAAACTGAGGATAATATTTAAAAGAGAAATGAGGACGAAATGTGGAGAAAATAGTCAGAAATAAAGTATAAAAAAGAAAAAGAAAACAAGACATGTCAAGTATAAAGAAAACAAGGCATGTCAAGTATATACTCGTGTATATAACGACTTCATGTATAGTGAGACCCCTGACATTTACTGTATAAATTTTAACTCCTTCAGAAAAATACTTACCTGCATATAGTGCAAACGGTCACTGAAAATGCATGAATTTTACGTCTCCAAAATAACGTGTATAGGACGATATGTTAAAATAAATTGTGAAATAAATTTGAGTCTGTGAAATAATTTGACTATAAAAGAAGAAAATAATATAAAATATAAACGTATAGGGATAAAAGACATACCTAAATGTAGGTGCCTCCATAAAAACGCTAAAAATCAGCATACTTTGATGAAAACATACTCCAAACGTAAACGTCAAAAATGTTATTTCTAAGAGGAAGGATCAAATTATTTCTTGATTTTTTAATTAATTTTTTTTATTCCTTTTATAGAACATTCAAAATTTTGATTAGAAACTTTTTTCTTGCATCAACGGTTGTATTAATTTTTAGCATAGAAAAAAAGTAAATTTTTTTTTGTTGGGCAGACAGATACATTAATTGTGAAATTCTTGCAAAAATTAAATAATTGTCGGATTTTAATGAAATATTCAACGTGATAATTTTAGTGACTATATTAGCTAAAAGCAGGATTCTTTGAAGAATTTAAAACACCGATTTTATTTTGCAAAATCAGACCCATCTTACCGAAAATTTGTTCTGAATCGAAAAAGAAAAAACGTAATAAAACTAAGACTTTATTTAATTAAAGAAGCTTTTAATTTATTTTAAATATATTTATATATATATATATATATATATATATATATATATATATATATATATATATATATATATATATTAAAAGACAATATTGTATGCAGGAGAATAATATTTGATGAAAAATGATTTATTACAAGATTTGTTTTCATTGTTTTAAAATTTCAAATTGAAATTTGAAAAAGTTTTGAAATTTAAAAAAATCATTTTCAATGAGACAATTCTTAGAAATTATTTTTTATTAATTAATATATTTAATAAAGAGACAAGAGATGAGTAATCAAAAGGAGATGTGTTAGCTAATAATCAACATCTTACGTGTATGTGAAACTAGGTGGCAAACAACGGAGATTTTGACAGTAACAATCACATGATTATATATGAAGGCGGAGAGAAAAACGATAAAGGAGTAGGATTGATACTTGATCAAGAATTTAAGAAATACGTTCTTGGATATTAACAATTAACCGAAAAAATTCTGATAGTCAAGCTGAAAGAAAAGCCTTTTAACGTAGAAATCATAATAGTATATGCACCGACAGCACAAAATAAGAAAGAAGAAATCAAATCTTTCTACTCCATGCTAGACAGCGCCAGGACTCATTGCTTTTAACAAATATTCACTATGCAGACGACCTAGATATCACTGGAGACACTATTAACAATGCCACAGTTTTCCTAAATCATCTAGATAATGTTGCCAACGATTTTGGACTCTATGTCAATGCCACTAAAACTGTATTCATAGGCCTCAACCAGCAAGTTTCAATGCAAACTATCCCAAGTAAATCAATAAAATTGTCGGATTTTTTACATATCTATTAAGAGAGATAATTTCTACTGAATAGAATGTGAAAAGCTAAATCTTAGGTCACCGTGAGTAAAATGGATGTAATCTGGAAATCTCTTCTACTAGACAACCTTAAACGGAGATTCATTCGAATCTGTAGAGTCAGTGTTAGTGCCTGGATATTAACTAAAATTCTGGAGTCGTTTTTTGATGGAATCTGCACTCGTATGTTCTCAGCTATACTTAACATCTCTTGGGAACAACATCCAACTAAATCACAGCTAGCGTATCTGAATCCTTTTGACCAAATGGGCGAGTAATGTAAACGAAATTCAGGGGAGGAGAGAACAGAGATGTTTTCGTATATATATTTTTATTTTGTTTATTCCATACATGATTTCATTTATTTAATCTTATTCATTTTTTAAAGTGGAAATGTATATTTTGGCTTGTAATCATCTTTTGCTAGTAGAAAAATTCTAACCGAAATTTGAAATTATTTGTATGTATATTTCGCCAAATTTCTTGTATATTTTTTTTACACAAAAATGTTCAAATAATGTTAAGTCTCTGCTAGATTTTATTTTGAAAGTGGAAGTTTAAGTTAAAGCATGACATCATACTGTCAGTTCTATATCTAACTCTTCCCTAAAGCATGTATTCGGAGCTTATATCTATAACTAAGTCTTCTCTAAAGCATATATTTGGAACTTATATCCGTAATATTATTGACTATGTATTAACTTTTCCATCCTGGTGACTGAGTTTCCAGTTCTTTCTAAAGTCGACTTCAACTCTTTACTTCTGATGTCTCCGCATGAATTCTGAATTTCTATTCACTAATTATTATTATTTTCCTCTCTTAGTAGGAGTAAATAGGTTCGCCTATCGTCATGTTCACACTCCTTCCTGATTCAAATTTATACTCCTAACATCTCCACCTGAGCACTGAAATTGTATTTACTAATTTTTATTTATTTATTTATTTATATTTTTCCTTCCTTTTCTACCAATAGGATTAGATAGTTTCACCTATCACCCAGTTCATAATCCTTCCAGGTCTTTTGAACAGGATTAGTAGCTTATTTGTAGCATTATAGCTTGTTTCTTATTGAGGATTCGGCATCCGATTCCTTTTAAAATCTACTTTTAACGTTTCCGACTGGAATCTGAAATTTTATTAACTGATTAAACCTTTACCTCTACAATTATAGATATAGCTGTTATGATTCCTGTAAAACCCCAAGAAATTCTTTCTTTTTCGTAAACTAATACAAAACCATAGAGTGGCTCACTACTTTGTATTGAGTGCACATTAGTAAAACAAATTAACAACGGTAACAACATATTGTAATAACACTTATGTGGTAGATCGAATATTTGTTCCAACTATGAAAACCGATTATCTTTGTATTCAGGATTTTACTAACCTTACTAAATATAGAACATTCATCCTTTGCTTTACAAGAAACGGCTTAAAATTTATGTTTTTCAATAATCGATTTTTCAAAATCTATTTTATTGTTCTTTGAGTTAATTAATAAGTAACTTTTATTGAATTAGTTTCTTAAGTTGACCGTCGTTAAATAGACGAACGGAAATCGAAAATGTTATGTTTTTTACATATTTTTAGTTCTCTTCATAATATTTTCCTCATGGCGTTACTTAAGGATAGAAATTGACCACAATGTGTAGAGAATATATTTTAGGATTTAAAATAATTTTTAAAAAGTGGGATTTTTATTAAAATATTATAAAAATTTTTCATTCGAGAACAGCCTATCAAAAAAGAAGTATCTTTAAACAGGAGAATTTCCTTCCTCTTGAACCTCTTGCCGACCTCAGAATAGCCGCAAGTGTTCGTTTTCTTAAATGGTGAAACCAAATATGCACGTCGGAAAAGCGCTGATAGACTATATTGGTTAATTTTTTTTTAATATTTAAAAACGAAAATAAATCATAATGGAAGTAAAGATGAAGTATTGAATATGAAGTTTCGTTATAGTGACAACAAATTTTTCTCGCGAGTTTTCGTGTCACTTTCTGTTACAATTGAGTAAAATGAAAAAAAAAATTCTTCCCACTACTCACCACACACTATTGTTAGGAGCGCTTAATTTATCGCCCGAGGGCAACATTTTGAGATATCCCAAATGTGTGAATATTTAAATTATTCCCCCAAAACATACTTCACTTTCTGTTTCCTTCTTTTCCATGGTATTTTTTTTTTATAAAATTAAATTATTTAAATATTTATTTCAATAACGTTAATATTTTAATTTTAATTTTTCTAGTGATATTGACAATGTCTTCGTTCGTTCCTATTGTTATTCTTCTTATTAAGAATATATTTATTATTATCATTTTTTAATGTTATTCTCATTTCTTTATTAAAAGTGTGGATAGATAATTTTATTATTGATATTATTATAAAACTCTTACTAACTTTATTTCATGTTTTCTTTATTCACTTTCTCAAACAATCCATTACCATGAGATTTCTTCTCAAGACCTGAGGTAATGGAAGATTTTTTAGGAAATTATTGAGTGTTTTATATTGAGAGAGAGTTTTCTGAGTACGTGAGCAGTGATCATGAAAACAGTCTTTTGCATCTCAGATAGTGAGAGGTTTCTTTATATTTTCTAAATGCGTTTTCAATCAGTGCTTTGGCTCCTAATATTATTCGGATATTGGTTGGGTGCAAAAGTTACATTCTTGTAATTTCTATCGTCATGTATTTACATGTCGAACATCTGTAGTGTTTATAGTAATGGTTTCTACTTCTATTTGTCAATGTACAGTGTATACAACTGATATAGATATATATATATTTTTCTGTTACAATGATTCTGTTTACTTAAGAATTTAAGTAGGACCCATTTATATACAATCAGTTGCCAAAGATTCAGACTATAGGGTGGATATGCTATCGCTTCAGAAAGTATCTAACTCCAGTCATGTTTATGTTTTACAAGCATTAGATTAAACAAGAAATGGAATATTGACAAAAAAAAACTCCAAGCTTTGGCTGGTCAGTTCTCCCCCAGTTGATAGATTAAAAATTATTTATTAGGTCTACTGGGGCAAGACACATTCTCCATTCTGCAGCAGAAATGGCCGCACAGATGCCCCATTGCAATTATTCTAATACTTTATCTCTATTCACATGGTAAATGGTAAAATGTATTCCATTCTTTGGTTCCACCAATGACCCTCATGTCCTGACGAGGTAAATTCTTTAGTTCAAACATTTACATCCAGGACAGGGTATCCTACATTCAACAGGTCGTATCATCCTCATTTCTATCGTTTTCCAAATGTAAAAAAAAAAAACTCACATTGCAATGGATTCACATGTGGGTGCTACCCCGCACATTCCAATATTGTCCTCACCAATTCAAGGGACAATTCTTATGTTTCTTCTTTATTTTCTTAATAATATTAACTTCCAATCACTTTCTTCCCTTCATGCCACACACCTCACTCAGCTAAAACATATTCTTCAGTGTGTATCGACGAATATTATATTGGGTGAGATTTAGTAAAAAAAAATCTTTATAATAGTTGTGATAACAATATTAAAATTTCTTATATGTAGAAATATCAACCATTATTATTTTGTTTAAGATTTGTTTATTGCAACTATTAAATTTTAATTTTACGCTTCTTAGTACTATAGGTTTTCCAGCTATATATCTATTTAAACATAAGAAATTAAATAGAAAACTGTTTATTAAAAGTAACACTATAAAACGGATCCAACATTTCTGTAATGTAGTAAATAATACTCTTTATATTTGTCGATATTTATTTTTTTATCAATTCGAAAAATAAATGGAATTGGTGTCTTTTCGTCAGATTATCATGTTTACAAGCGGAATATGTTTTGAAAGTAGCAAAAACAATGCAAAATAAAACAAAAAAAGACAATATTACCAGGGGAAATTTCAAATTATTTGACTGCTGCTTTAACTGAAAGTCGCAGACTGAACTGATAGCAGAGCTATTGCCATAATAATAACTAATGTAAAAAAAAATATTTGTGGCTTGATTTTTCTTGTTAATAAAATTCTTGGAATAACTGGATAATTTTAATATTACGATTATCAGGAACGATGTTTTTGTCATGATCATCGATGCAGATTCTTCTAAAATTAAAAAAAGCAAAGAAAAAATTGCCAATTCCCAAGAAAGTTTTATTAAATGGAAGCGTTTCGACAGAATTAGAATCTTCCCGAAATATCGTAATGATGATTTATTATTTTTATTGCTTTTTAATTGCTGCAAGGTAAAATGCTGCATAAAATTTCGCACTTTCAAATTGTCTCGATTATAAAATTGCCTAAGAAAAAATATTTTGAATTCGCCGCTAACAAAATTATTTAAAACAAATTTTCTTTTTCACTTCTTCCATCAAAAATGCATTTCAAAACCATTTACATTCATATGTAGATATGATTATTTTCTTACCTCGTTAGACACAAAACCAAAAATTTAATTCGCTTAAGGTTAGAAAAACATATAATTGGGCAGTCATTTTGAATCGGATTCGCGATATTAGCTATTTAATATCTTACTAGCCTGTTAACAATAACAGTCGCCCTTACGTGATATTTCCCGAGATTAATTTACTCCATTATATATCAATATATTAATCGAACTCGTCGTAATATCGGACAGATGAAGCTGAAGAAAAACCTAATAATGCGCGGGTTAAATATAGCTTGGCGTCAGGCAATCAGCCTGGTAAATTCCTATGTAAGAGAAACAAACATTGAGGATTATGTTCACAAGACTAAGAGATTTGTATATAATAAGGGATTTCTAAAAGCTCAAAATCACGCACAATTATATAGCGTAACAATTCATGTAGTTATAATAGTGATACACAGTGAAGAATAAAAATATACTTGCAATTGTCTTTGTAACAAACTGACTGGCAATTGCACTATTATAGGCCTCTGATCTACTGGATATGAATGCATGTAATTATTACAATTGAGTAGTCGTTCAGAGTGTAAGAGTTAAAATGTCTTGAACTGAATGACAAACAGGACTCGCACTGCGTTAGGAGTTAGCAAAAGCACAAGAAGTTGCGATGAAACTGGGTAACTCCAGTCCTGAAAAAAATTTGTTCAGATGAAGTAAGAATATAACAATAAAACGTCATTATTACATTTAATACATGAATTTACAAAATATCATGACATTGATTTTTTGTTTTATTTAATGTTCAGCTTTCGGATTAAGGAATAAGAGGGTCCTGTTCGAATTCTATTCGAATCCATTACATTCACTTACGCGCTAATAACCTTGGGAAAGGTATGAATCCTCTTTTTCCTCGCCATCTATGGGTAAGTAGCAGGACAGACCAGCTTCTATATCCTTGAATGGATACCGCAGAAAGAAATGGCAACCTACTGCGGGAAAAAATCTGCCTGGTGAATCAGGTATCGAAATATACATGAACGCCTAAGCGTGTATCACCTATAGCACATAACGGATTGACATATTATCAAAAAGACAATTGATTTTAACCCATATATGAAGAACCAAATTACAAAAACTCCAGCAGATACACGGGGAACAGTATGAATTATAAATCCATTTTACTGATAGTTATCGTAAATAGCGATACAAAGCGATCATATTTAGTGGATTGATAGGTATGGAGGGTTGTACAAAGTGTGGATTGTCACATACATCGACTGGAGCCATAACCAAAAAGAATTATCTTCCGCTTATTAGTAAATTAACGTTCAGCAAGAATTTAACAATTCCAATAGACGCTATACTTTTACTTATGGAAGAATCCAATGGAACTTCAAATACGTTCGCACTTTCATTGTTCAGAAACAAAAATAAAAATAAAATATATGGGAAGATTTTTAATTGAGTGGCATAGAATTAACGTTTGCTATTAAGTTTCCTGGAGCGTGAGTTTAATTTGAGAGTACAAAAATATAAATGTACATTTAAAATTATTTATTATTTATAATGATCTCTCAAGATATATAGCACTACAATTAAAATACTTACCATGAACGCACCATTTTCCAGTTATAACAACGTCACTCATGGTCTGAACATTGTGTTCAAGAATGAAAAAAACTGTCGCCAGTTAGTGCCAACTTCGATATTTAAATAGCTCTGATATTGAGCATTCTGACCCATAAATACAGCATACCATATAACTACATTTTATTATCAAGTATATTTTTATAATAAATATTGCATACCTTATATATATATATATATATATATATATATATATATATATATATATAGATAGATAGATAGATAGATAGATA
This sequence comes from Acanthosepion pharaonis, assembly GCA_903632075.3. Lineage (NCBI taxonomy): Eukaryota > Metazoa > Mollusca > Cephalopoda > Sepiida > Sepiidae > Acanthosepion > Acanthosepion pharaonis. Next base: position 1,612,451 of record CAHIKZ030002201.1, read on the forward strand.
TATATAAACCTAAAAGCGAGGCAAACCTACCTAGGTTTCACCTGAACGGATCGTCAGGGTAATACTGGCCTGACTATCCGTTTAGGTGAAACCTAGGTAGGTTTGTCCCGCTTTTTAGGTTTATATTGGGTTTGCTCTACTTCGTGTATTGAACACATTGCGTAGTTGCTTTTATTCGTTTAGAACTTTTTTTTTTTTGGGACTCTGAGTTTGAATTCTGGACAATTGATTTCACTTCAAATTTTTTATTCCTCTTTTTTCCTTGGGTACTGTTTTGTTCTACTACAAGCCTAAATACCCAAGCTTTTTCCAAGCGAGTACTTCCATATATATATATATATATATAATACATGCCTTGATACTTAATATATATATATATATATATATATATATATATATATATATATATATATATATATATATATTACTGGGTCTTTAGCCCTCTGATCCTTCACCATGAGAATAAACCTTTGCAGAAGGTTTGTTACACAAAATGCCGATCTGTTGTTTGTTTTTACGGTCGTGTTTACGGATGAGGAAGAGATAGAATAACAAATTTACAGCCAATATTTGTAGGCAGGTTGGAATCCCCATGGTACAATACAGGCTAGACACTAGCAGCAGTATACGATTAATGTGTGGTTTGGATTTATAGATTTATTTTAGCTGTTTGGTAGGTTCATATTTCTTCCCAACCCGTCTTACTGGAGCTGTCTACAGGGAATTCTTTTCGAACACACTTCCATACCTGCTAGAGGATGTACCCCTGCGAAAACGAAGCATGCATGATGGGCCTCCAGCACGTTTTTAGTCAAAAAACGATTGATAGTTAGGGAAGGACTTGTTTCATGGACTGCACGTTCGCCCGACCTCAATCTTTTGGATTTTTTTTTATATCTGGGCCTAACTAAAACAATTACCTCATGCCTCAGAAATGAATATTGCTGCGACGTTTCATCAACGTATCATAGGTGATGTGAAGCCATGCGAAAATCTGTGGAACTATGTAAAAATGTCCGCCAGCCAATGGTCCAACGGGTGTACGCGTGTATAAACACGGGGAAGACATTTTGAATATTTGTTGAGTATTGAGTGTTGCTGTGTTGAGGAACAACGATTGCCTTTTAGACATATGTATATATATGAACATTTTATCATGATTTGGTGATAGGAACCCTTACCCAATATTTGTAAAAGTATAATATGATTATGATAGATTCTCCCGTCATATGAGAGTGAGTCCAATAATACAGAGCTTGGAAATGTATCTCTTATGTAATAATATTACTACATGCCTATCTAGACGACTTACGTTATACCTACCGACAATAGCACCATTAAGATTCATTTAAACACACACAAAAGATACCAAATTCCGTCCGAATCATACTAGTAGAAAATATAATATAACAGCCTCATCCACATGGAAAAAATGGTTGAAAATGATGGAAGCCCTGATGAAATAAAAGGAAAGTCAACACTCAGTATCATTAACTATGAACATGGCCAAAATGTGCTGACCCTCTTTAGAAAATAAAACATTCCTGTAACATTAGACACATATAAAATCAAACGGATTCAGTTAAAAGTAAACATCGCCCTTGATGATAGCTAAACAAATAGCCGAAATCGCTCGGATGTATAGGACTTTTGTACATTTTTTACACAATTTGTAGCCAGAAAAGAAAGCACTTGTACGAACATAAGAAAAAATAAATCAATAAAGCTTAATCAAATTGTCTATCGTCTTTAATGAAACATGTATAAAAGATGGCTTTCTGCCCAAATGAACAATATCTCTCTCTCTCTCTCTCTCTCTCTCTATATATATATATATATATATATATAGAGAGAGAGAGAGAGAGTGAGAGATAGATAGATATTATAAATATGTTACATCTGTACAAACAAACTTGCTTGTCCGTATGTAACATCTTTATAAATTATAACTATTGGACTACCCTTGATAATGTGGCCTCATTTAAATTAATGTAATGAACTTTTGAATTTTTATTCTTTTCTTTTTCGTTACATTTAAATATATATGTATATATGTGTGTGTGTGTGTGTTTGCATATGTATGTGTGATATTGTGTATAAAAGATTTGGCTAAGAATAATTTGCCATTTCTATTTACATCATATATATATATATATATATATATATATATATATATATATATATATATATATATATATATATAGTCTGAGTATTGACGTGAACGTCACATTCTTATTTACATACGCTCTATCCCTAATAGCGGGCAACTTAAGCCTTAAATTTAGCATAGCTTAAAACTATATTTTCTATGATATACATACATAATTACGTATATCAATAATATGAAAATAATTCTCATAATAAATTGTCTTATCAATGCATTTTGAAAAAGTAACTAGTATTAATAGATATTCATGTTATATCTATCTAACCACACATCTTACTAAAACAGGCTTTATTTACATTGTTTAATACTTGACAGTTTCTGTTTTACCTAATACTATAAATTCTACGTCCGTGTTTTCCATCAGAAAAGAAAAGAATATCAACTCATTTGTTCGCCATTTTAGCAATGCGGCTGAAACCACAAGAATTCGTTTCTACTTAGCCAAACATTTATCAGACCAATTCTTGTCTTTCTCAAGTGGTTGAAAATCTCCAGAGACAGCCTTCACAGCGCTAGGCAATCAATTTCGTAACGGAGGCGTTGATTCTGCCGTCTGCACAAGACGGTAAATCTAATGTGTCTGCAGAAATTTCTTGGGTGAATCGGACTTACAATTAATCAAACGAGAAAGCAAGTTAAAAGTGTATGAGGGGGTAGATTCTTGCCAGAAAAGTCACGGATATATCACTGGACATGTTGGCAAAATAATGAAATACTAAAGAGACCGTCTCCATCTGGACATATTCAACATTATCAGTTGGCTCGCCAATATGAATCCGTTTATTGCTGACTGATGTCGAGCGAAGGGTTCCTGAAACGGAGACAAATGGGAGAGTAATAAAAAAAAACATATCAAAAGTGAAACAGAATATCTGTAAACCAAACAATTTATTTACTCTGACAGAAACGTTAATATATTCTTTTAATTTGTAAGATATTATGTAATGTTCGAATACTAATTGCAAGCCAATTGTATTAAAATAACCTTAACAAAAGAAATTATTTACGTTTTGCAGTCAGCTGGGAATAAAACATTCTAAAATCTATCTGCAAAAAGCAATTGTTTTTTGAAGCAATTATTTACTATGGATGTATCCCGATAATTGATGGTTTTAATTGTGATGCTTTTGTTTTGAGTACAGAATGTTTTGCGTTGGAGTTGAAAGTTGACGCTAGGAAGCTGATATCAGGACAGACAGTGGCGATTCTAGAACTCTGAATGTGGCGGCCACTTGGGGACCAATATCTTTCTGCGGAGGAGGAGCATATTCAAGCAGCGACTTTATTTTCATACTACACCACTATCGTATACACAACTTAGGATTGAGCTTTAGTATAAGTATTTTACTTCAGTAAATTAAAAAGAATAAGCTTTCATTCATAGTAGTGGAGTTATAATCTATTCTTGCCCTCTTTTTCACTCTCAAGCTGTTTGACCACAAGAAAGGTTAACTTCAAAACAAAATCAAAGAGTTAATATTAACGTCAATACTAGCAGAACAATGTAATTTGTCTACTCTGATCTTTTTCCTTTACAAAATTTAGAAAAGTAGGGGGAGCAACCGAGGGGCCATCAAAAATTCGGGGGGTATAGGCCCCCTACTGCCCCCTGTAGAATCGCCACTAATCAGAGATATTCCATAATGTTCTTTTATATCTTCCAGTTTCTATCATCATCAACTTCATAAATCTATGTCTTATTATGAGGATGTGTTTTTATTTTTACGCCGGCCGAATTCAAACTTTCATTTGAAAATTTTACAAACCACATTATTGTATCGTTACAGTCAAAAGAAGGAATGGCTGTTGGAACTTAATATAATTAGCCCTAGATGTATATACTTATAAATGTATATTATTAATATATGCGTATGTCCTATCCTCATTGAGAATATTTTTCCTTTTTAGTCGTGTTACCGAATTGTTTTTTTCCTCAATGCTCTGAAGAGAAAGCAATGAAAACTGACCAGTTATTTTTTTTCTTTTTCCGTTCAATTTAACTTTATATTCTCTCTTTGCTTTCTTTTTTAAGTTCTTCTCCCCGATAAAATATGTCTATTTATGCCGTTATATTAAAAGTGTCTTTATTATATTAAACTTGCCTACTCTGCTATTTTGTATCTTGTCCCATTCCTAAAAGGGAAGAATAAGCAATTAGGTATCGACCAGATCTACAATCAAAATGTCGTTCTCTTTGATAAGTCAAATTTATTATTATCTATTTATATCTACCTGCGACACACTCTCTCCTTTTTTTTTTCTCTCTCTCTCTCTCCCAATTTGACAATCTTTGTCTCTTTACATCTCATCCTCTTTATTTTTTTTTGTATCTTTATTCAAACTTCCATTCATATATTTTGTTCCTTTTTTTTGTTCGGTGTGTATTTTTTTATTTATTTCATTTCTTTATTTAAACGATCTTATTCATTTGTTCTTGTTATCTATATCTTTATTCAATTTATTATTGTCTTTCTTTTTCTTCCCTTACTTTTTTTCATTCATTCGTTTGTTCCTTCCTTCCTTCCTTCCTTCCTTCCTTCCTTCCTTCCTTCCTTCCTTTTAGTTACTTCCCGTCTTTCTAATTTTCTTCTTGTTGCACTTTCTTTCATTCTTCCATATTTTGATGTATTTCTGTGTTTAATGTCATGGTACACTCTTTACCTCTATTTCTATGACATTCTGCTCCATTATTTGAAAGAAGAACCATTTTAACATATACGTAAAATGCATTTTTGTACGCACTTTCTCTATTTATGTCAACTACTTGCATTATCTTCTTTAAAGCATCCTTTTCACTAATAATATTCTTCACTAGCATTTCAAATAACCGACGTGTTGCCAACCGAAGTTAACTTTAACTCAACATTGCATAACTCTGTGAAACCAGAAAAGCAGGGGGTATGGCAAACTGAACAGTCCTGGAAATTAAAACTCATAAATATATTAACATTTGAAATGAAATATGATCTACATCATGTTCTTAGTAGAAACTGTAATATTGTCTGATATAACAAAAATATAAAGGATAATTACTAGATTTCGATTATTCTCAAATTCATTTACAACGTATGGAAATTATTATCGTACAGAAAAGTTCGTCGCAAAAAATCTGGTAAAAACTCGCCGAAAACAATCGCCGTAAAGAAAACATTGGTATCCAAAATGTCAGGCTCGTGAGTCTTGATCCGGAATGTTTTTAATTTGCCTACGATGTCCGTCTAATTCCAAAATGGTATGATAGTAAGGCCTCTAGGTGTAGAGCTGAAAACGTGTGACACACTGACATCCATATATATATATATATATATATATATATATATATATATATATATATATTAACGATGTAAACCCTGAATAATATAAAAAATATAAACACCGAAACAATGCCCTGATAGTTTATGAAAAAAAAATCCCGATATCCATGTTTACACATATATAGAATCTACATATTCAGTTAAAAATGAAAGTAATATATACTTGATAATGTCTAATGGAATAGTTGAAAGTGCTCGGTTATATAAAACATTTAGTATGTTTTTTCACACATTACATCCTAAAAAGAATATATATGTTCGAATACAAGACAAATTGAATGAAATTCGTCGTACCTTGACAGTCGTCTATAATGAAACTGGTATAAAAGGGCGATTGCTTCACACATTCTCACACACACGTATATATATATATATATATATATATATATATATATATATATATATATATATATATATATATATATATATATATATACTGAATTATATGGATATTAGGTTGTGACACTGGGTTTCACGTTTTTGCAAACATCAAAAAAAATTATCGTTGAAAATACTAACATCATCCTCACAAATAGAACCCAGCTTAACCAAAGTTGCGGCGAAAGAGCCAGACCAATAGGAGTGTATGTTAGCGTCTGTATTCGTGTACGTGTGTGTGAGGAAGTGAAGGTTTCTCTGACGGCGCAGATGGTAGATCTGAAAAGCGTCAAGAACACTTCTATCTTTTCTCTGTTAATACAGTTCTATGACGTCGTACATGCCCACGTGCGAGGAATATATATATATATATATATATATATATATATATATATATATATATATATATATATATATGAGTACGTAAATGTATATACCTTGTGGTATGGGGTTAGACGTGTATATATTTACAGTTGGAGGCCTATCTACGTACCTACGCATGACTATACTTGTATACATATTCACGTACGGTTTTCTATATTTGCTTTTCAAAGTTACCAATGCAAATACATAGATATTTTTGTGTGATTATATGCTTTTTTTCGAGTCTTAAAATATTTATTCTCTTTTGTTAAAATGAATGGAAAGCATCCTAACTTTGAAAAAATTGTAAATATTTATCAATTTTATATTTGCTTTATACAGAACAATATATTTGTGTTGATTTTGTGATCCTTTGTCAATCTTTATTGAGATCTCAAAGTTTACTTTGCATCAGTCATCAAAACGTGTCATTTGTTTAGTAGCATACCTAAATCTATGTATATTGTCTGATCTTTATTATATTATTAGAATTTTATAGACAACAATTTTGGGCATTATTCTATTCTAGTCTGCTACGATACTTCTTCGGATATTGACAAAGATATGAACAATATAGAAAAACAACTGATGAAAAGAAAGGGAAATTAATGGTTACAATAACATAATCAAAAAATGGTTAAACTTGTAAAAAACAATACTTTTTTTTCGATTCAGATTTGACCATTAACTCGAATGAGTCCCATCCGCTGGTAGAGAGCCAAGTTTAACTTACTATTTATCTCTAGGTAGAGGAATTAGACGTGCATTCAAATCTTTTCAAATGTATAAGTGTGGAAACTAGCGCAAAGTTCACAGCCAGAATTTGAACTTGGAACGAAAATTCTAAATTCTGCACCGATCAGCACTGCGCTACATACAAACTGGTGAAATTCACAAGAAGTTATCAGGGAAAACGCATAGCTCAGGGAAGACTACTATCAAGAAATGGGAAAGCGAGGACCAGAAATATGTCCTCAGATAAATTCTGTCATCAGATGAATTCTTCTATTGCAAAGTATATTACTTACTGCAAAAATTCTTCTAAAAGATTTCAACTAATGAACATGATTATTTCAGCCACACAGAAATTTCCATATTTACAGGAGGTTTTGAAAATTGAAAGTTACTTTTATATAATTTCAACTGGATTTTTTCAAATTATTTTCCTTTTTAATTTCCTGTTACTTGAATTACCTTGCTATTTTCGGAATTTCTAGCCACGCGACATATTTATTTAGTTTGGTCATTTACCATTGGGCTTGTCTTATTCTTCTTTTTCTAACCGTCATTTGAATACACAATTGTCAGTGATTGACTTATGGACCAGATTATAGAGTTTATACTGCTTAACAATTTAGACGCCGATGAACTTTGCAGAAAATAAAATCGTGTGATTGTCCAACACATTTCGAGACGCCATTGACAGCATACAATCTATTATCCACAACTTCGGAAGTGTAGCTTATATGAAAAAAGTATTTTTTTTGTTATTTCGACAATCGATCAAATAAGTCTCTTGCACATTATATGCATTTGGTCTACGTTGCTAATAATAAAATATTCTCTTGGATCTCATGCTATAAAAGACTTCAGTATAGACAAAGAAATCTGGTAATATGAAAAGTTCTCAGTTCCATAATAGGTTTTAGTGTTCCTGGTAAAATGTAAGTGTGCGGAATAATCAACACCTCGTTCACAATTTATTTATCTGCATGAAGCATTAGAAGACAGTGAAAATAGAGGGCGCTATTTATGGAGATAGTCATGTGCAGTGAATATGAATGTATGTGATTTTATTTTTCGATATTCGTCGATAACCTGCATTGCCTATTTGGCGAAATACCTCTTGCAGAATAGAAAAATAACGTTTCCTTAAGTGATCCATGAAAATTAGACGACATCTCCAAATTCTTACTCATATCATAAAGGAATATATGCTTAGCGATGTTAAAATAAAATTTATCTGTTTTTGAACATATATGGAATGGCATGAAAGTCGTAGAATGGGCCCGAATTTTATAGCAATCGTTGATTGTTTACTGAGATGCCTTCTCCACTCAGATTACCCATTTGAACACTGTTTAGAGCTAACTAAATCAAGTACATGGAACAGAAAATAGGATAGATAAAATTTATGTGGTTCGAAAAATATAGACGTTACACCAACATCTTAAAATTGAAATTTGAACAACAAAGAACTATTTCATATTTTTTTAGTTTTCTATTCCCATTTTTTGTTTCATTCTTTTTTCGTGTGAAATACAGCACAGATATTATGTTAGGAAAAAGTAAGTATTGTCTGGGGATTCATTTTCACATGTTAAATATATTTCAAGTGGACGAATTATCTCTTACTTTAAGGAATTAATCGTAAGAGCAAGCGGCGCACAAGTGAATTTGTAATTCTCAATATATGCAAGAATATTTTCGCTGTCATATTTAAATTTCACAATCACTCAAAGCAGTGAAGTGCCAGTGTTCTTATGAATTGAATATGCAAAGATTTTAAAATAATAAACTTTTATTGAATATATCTTTCTTTAATATAAAATATCAGTAAAATAACATAAATGGAGTGGATTATCAAACATATACTTTGAGAAACTTTGGCAAAAAATGCCCAAACATTTTGCTGCAGTAATCAAACCTAAAGAAAGTTAATTAGACGAATTCAAAATTTTTTAATATTTTTTTTTCTTTTTATCATAATAAAATTTATATTACAAAATCTTGTCTCAGACAATTTTAACCACATATAATAATTTTCTCTGATTTAATGTACAATATCGCCATTTTGGGGGCTAATTTAAAAAAAAATATATCAAGTTTAATCTGAAACTTTTAAAATAACGTGTATACTAATGTGGATCTATCTATCTATATATATATATATATATATATATATATATATATATATATATATATATATATATATATATATATATATATATATATATCTATGCCAGTTTTTTCATTACGTCTCTATATCAATCTTTTCATTATCTACCTCAATGTTTTCATTATCTATCTATCTATTTATCTATCTATCTATCTATCTATCTATCATAAAATAAAAAAATACTAACTATTAATAATAGCAAATAATATACTACAAATTTATCATTTAACGTATATGAAATGGGATAGACGGCCTGCGCATAAAGCGCACAGCTTGGTGCGATAGTTACCATTAAATTAGAAGTAACAACATTCCATAATTATCATACATCTAATAAGAGTTCTGTAAATTTTTAAACAGTCACTTTTTAATTTTTTATTTTATTCATTAATTTATTTTTTATGTTTTATTCTTACATTAACAGAGAAGTTATTTATTAATTTTTCCTTATTTTGTAATATATTTTATATAAAACAAATTATTTGTAATTTATTTTCTAACTGTTTTCAACAATTTTCAATTAATAATTGTTTTTGTATTTGTTTCTACTTTTTATCAATTTGTATTTATTATTTGTATGTATATTGCTTTTTTTTATATTTACATTTACTTATACTTTGTTCAAAAAATGGCAATGAAAACGAAATCGAAACAAATATTGATAGGTGTATATATATATATATATATATATATATATATATATATATATATATATATATATATATATATATATATATATATATATATATATATAGATATATAGATGAATATATATATATATATATATATATATATATATATATATATATATATATATATATATATAGATAGATATAGATAGATAGATAGATAGATAGATAGATAGATGGAATTAAACAGATGACTGGCGTTAATGCTTATATCAATATTCCACAGGCCAGACTCTTTCAAATATTAGCAATCAGCTTGATAACTGTGGAAAGACTATGGGACATTTGAAATCATAATTCCCGATATATTACATCAGCGTCATGGCATTCGGTAGGGTCAGAATCACGATGATGATATTTGCTTACTCTACGGAATATAGGGAGACATAGTCTTAGAACAGACATGTAAGTTTGGATACAGACAATCTCTTGCAAAATGACACTAAAGAAATGAATCATGTTGCCTGGAATCAGTCTGATATAGACGAGTAATGATAATAATCGATCTTATCAAAATGGATAGATGTTCCTGAAAACAATTTATGATTTATTTTTATACAACTACATAAATTTTCTCTGAAAAAACATTTCTACCGTCCGATTTATTTAATAGATGTAGAACTATAGGTAATTTAATATTTGTCATCTTTGGTTATTAAATATTAGCTAAGGACTTACGTAATGAGGCAGAGTCAGGTGATGATTTGAAATTATTATATATATATATATATATATATATATATATATATATATATATATATATATATATATATATATCTTTATGGATGTCTATTATATCATGTCCATTCATATATTTGCATTCTTTTATATTACATTTTCCTAAACTGCAAAACAACTCCACTCAGGCATCAATCTCAAGGAATTAATTTGTTTTCATATTCAAATTTGACTTCGTGTCTCAACAAACATTCGCTTATTTCGGTCAAATTTGAAGAGATTCGAATAGAGCGCCTATCTTACTCAATCCAGTATTATCCCACAAATCATTCAAATTTTCCCTCTCCCAGGGGTAACATAAATATAGACGGCATGTAAAATAGACCTTTGGGAATTTCTAGACAAAGTGAAGCTTTGTTTATTTTATTTTATTTCATTTTTTTATTCTAAAGAACATGCGCACCGCATTATTTGAAAATTTACCGTAGAATATATTATCATAATAGTCATAATTTACCGATGTCCCCGAGGGAAAATTGATGACAAAATATGAAGGAATTTAGATAATCAAAAATAAATATTATTTATTGAAAAGCATATTACACACACACACACACATATATATATATATATATATATATATATATATATATGGCGTCACACGTTATGAAATGGACAAGTCCGACAATTCGTTTTTAAGACATTTTTTATGTTTATACGTTCTTTTTATACCATTTACTTAAATATTTGTATGTATAAAAAAATATATAAATATAAAAAACATTTTATATATACATATATATATATATATATATATATATATATATATATATATATATATATATATATATATATATATATATATATATATATATAAAAAACTTAAACACTAATTGAATTATTTTAAGCCTTTTTTTATTATAACCTTACTCTGCCCTGGATATTGAGTTCTTCTTGAATTCTATCCTCTTGGAATTATTTTTTATACAAATATATATGTATGTGTATATTTATTTATATATTTTAGATATATGATTGCATCTGTATGTGAATATTTTCCACCAATATTATCAATTATCTATCTATCTATATATATATATATATATATATATATATATATATATAAGAAACTGACAACTTTAAGGGTTCATAGGACCGGTATTTTGGTCCTAACTCTATGTATGAAAGCTTTTGTCTTTATCTGCATAGAAAGCTTATCTGTAATGCAAATCTTAATTCTATTTCAAGTTGTTCGTATCCACATATTTTTAATACGCTTGAGAAAATCAATGAATCCACTTCACCGATTAGCATTTCCTTTAGCCACAAAATTACCTTGTCAGCATCATCCTCATTTAGAAAATGGCGATAATATCCATCCATAAATTATTATCTAATATTCTCGTTTTAATATAGAGATATATTCCACTATCGATTCTCTCAGGCTGTAGTTTTCATACTTTTTTCTCCTCTTTCTCTTCCCTAAAATATGTCAAGTTAGTTTTACCTTTCCAATACTTGTTTTCTCTTTATGTCTTGTTTAATATTATCTGCATTTTTGTAGTTCCTCAAAAATTTTTCTTCATCTACTTTCTCAATATTTACCGACAATACAGTTCAATTATTTCATTTATCTGTGAGTAAAATTTACACCATCCATTGCCATATTGGAAATTATATATTACATTAATATTTCCTCAGTTGGTCAAATTGAGGATATATTAATTCCTTAATATTAATTCCTCTGTTTTTAAATTTCTTGTTAAAAATGTTAATCCTAGGGATCTGCCTTACATTTATCCCTTCTCATTTATGATATTGCACAAATTACAATACAAATATATTTGGTTTACATCGCCGATTTCTATCTGATGCATATTTCAGGATTTCATTTCTTTCATAACCTATGTTATCTAATTGTACTTTCAGTTTGCATCTTCAATCTGCTACCGACACCGTGTAGTCATTATTTTTTTTAAAGTTACTTCAACATGATTCTTGTTAGTTAACATTTTGAAATTACGAAATATAGCAATACGTTCTGTTATGTCGGCTTCTTTAATCGCATCTTCTGGTTTTTGATTTCCAGTCAACTTTAATCTGCAAAGATATAACGAATATATTCTCCTTCAATTTCTGTTCATTAATTTTTCTCTCTCATTAATAATGTCTTTCTTGTTTAAATATTACGCACACTCAATGATAATAACTTGTGTGTTAGTGGCCATATTGTATAGGGTTATATATATATATATATAACAGACAGACTGTTTCGCTGTTTACAGCTCATCAGTGTGGCTAGACATCCGGTTGCCTCTAGCTAGGATCGAAACCCGACTGAATTGGTGTCAGTCGGAGCTTCTAACCACTAAGCCGTCGGTGAAGGTGGATTTTTTTTTAGCATATTTATTTTTAGAAACATGCCCAGTGACAGTGACTCAATTCGCTTTCGTGAAGAGTCTCGCTATACACACACATATGTATACATACCCACACACACACACACACACACACACACACACACACATATATATATATATATATAGAGAGAGATATACACAAACATATACACACATATACACACACGTATATACACATATACCCACCTACATAGACGCACATATATACTCACTTATATATACATACACATATACATACACACATAAACATACATGCACATATATATACATATATACACACTTATATACGCATATATATACATACACATAAATATATACATATATACACACATATATGCGCATATATATACACACATATGTATATATATATACATATATATACATATATAAACGCATATATAAACATACATATATAAACGCATATATACGCATACATACACCCGCATATATACATATGCATACATACATATATACATACATACATATATACATACATACATACATATATACATAGATATACACACATGTTACGACGATGGACATTACCCAAATACATTTACACATAGAGGAGAATATAAAAATGCAACCAAATACAAAATTATTGAACTTCTTGGCTACATTCCGCCGACATATGCAAGGCTGACATCTATAGACATTCCTCACAAGCACTCATATACACTTACATTAAACAGAGTTACAGTTCACCAATGACCTAGACAGACAAGCGCTTATTTCATACATACTCTTACACTCTTAGAGACACTTTAACATACAAAATGTCCTTCACACATATTTATATAATATTTATTGAGTTAATACACCTGACACGTATCTGACGAATAATAACTATACATATATCATAGCATACCAGTGCACTGTTTTCTTTCTATCTCGATCTCTGACGAAGCTTTAATAAAAGCTAAAGCTGTGAGACTGAGATACGTTTCCCATTTGTTCTTCATTTTATTTTATAATCTTTTCGGATTACTGACCCTATCTCATCTTTCAACTCATACATACATACATACATACATATATATATATATATATATATATATATATATATATATATATATATATATATATATATATATATATATATATATAAAAGGCATATGTTGTAGTGGTTCCAACGAGAGAAAAGTATGTATATTAAAAAAGAAAAGAAGAGAGGTGCCGCAAACTTTTTGGTTCTAATGTGGATTTATTTAGAAAAAATATTATGCTTTGTTTTACATAATTTTACGACACGTGTGTCTGGTCTTGAAAGAAAGAAATTCGGATTACCAACACACAAACAGAGAATGTCTCATATCGAGAATATTTAACATTGAACATAAGGAAAAATGAATTATTTTTAATATTTTGTGGAAATCTCCGCTTTTACATGAAGACGGTCGCGAGACCAGAAGCACGTGTCGTAAAATTATGTAAAAACAAAGCAAAATATTTTTCTAAATAAAGCCGCATTACAACCCAAAACGTTTGCGGCACCTTCTCTTCTTTTTAAGATTTTTTTAAGATATATATATATATATATATATATATATATATATATATATATATATATATATATGTGTGTGTGTGTGTGTGTGTGTGTGTGTGTGTAAGAGCTCAGTCATATCTTACTGTATTTAAATCCTTTGTGGAAGAGTTTACTGACACAAACTATTCTGATTCACGCCTGACTTTGCAATAATCTGGAGGCGTGAAATTGCAAGGGGTTTTCCTGGTTTCATATCATTATAAACGTAATTAGAATCATTTGACTTCGTGATATGATTCGTTAAGTTATGCATATTCATGTTGGGAAAACAGTTGAAACATTTACATATCTATATAGGAAGACTCAAATAGAAGCAATGTACAGACATGATAATAGTAATAAACATGAAGAAATATCCGTTATCTGCTGACAGGACAGTGATATTCACGGTTGAGATTTATAAAATACTTTAAATTAGTATTAATATTTCGTTAGAAAATTAATTTTCTCCAATCCTTTAACAGTTATTGATCTTTCTAGTATTCCTTTTTTGTTGTGTAGAAAAGTTACCGCTTATTATATAATTATTGTCTATTCCAGATAATGCGAAACTAGATTTGATTTTTGCTTCAGTTGAATGTTTCCAGATAAATTAATTTTTGTTATGGCTCTTCGAGATTTTAGCGTCAATTCATAAGGTTGATTACGTATGTTTCCTTTAAAATAGATAGATAGAGATTTCTTTTAAAATAGAAGGATAGATAGATAGATTGGTTGACGTGATTTGATAGACAGATATTCAAATAGATAGAGTGAGGTTATTTGATTGATAAACAGACAGATTGAGTTGATTTGTTTGATAGATAGACGGAGCTAAAGAGAGAGAATGTGACTGATTTGAACAATTGTGATGTTCTTATACGCCAATATGACATGAAATAAGAAAGATAGATAGATAGAAACAAGCCCATATATATATATATATATATATATATATATATATATATATATATATATATATATATATATATACACATAAACACACATATATATATATACACACACACACACACACACACACACACATATATATATATATATATATATATATATATATATATATATATATATATGTGTTTGTGTGTGTTTGTATCTTGTATCTATATTGATACATAGATAGGTAGATAGATAGATAGATGAAGAGAGAAAGTGGCTAAAATAATGATATATTTAAAGAGACGTAGAGTTATTGATAACTCTATAACAGCTGACATTGATAGACAGACAATCACAGAGAATTATAATGGCGTTATTATTTATATTTTCCTGGAGAAATAGTGTTGAATTAATAATTTGTTTTATTATTTTTATTTAATTATTGAGTTTGTTTTAGATATTGAGATATTTTTCTATTGAGATAATAACTGAATAGAAATATTTATGGAAAATCATCTTCTTGGAATAAAATATTTCCGTTAATTTTCCCCTTTCCATATTTCTCTCACCATCATTAAAATCTTGAAATTCTCGCTTCGTGTTCTTGGTATCATTATCCTCACCTACGATTTGCAAGCAATTAATTCCTCTTATTATAATCCACCCTGTCGTTCCAATTTTCGCCTCCGTCATCAACACCTGATCATCATTATTTTCATTCAGAATGTCACCATTTTTCTTTATGGAGTTGAGATATATCCGTAATATTATCCTGACTCTATTCACAGTTTCTATCACACCAAGTCATGTAATATCTGTTAAAATAGCTTCATTGTCATTATTACTAAATAATGGAGGCAATAATAATAATAATAATAATAATAATAATAATAATACCGCAAACAAAGAAAAGATATGTCTCCTTATTGATATGACAGTCCCTGCAGACTGCAATGTATCTTTGAAGATCCTCAAAAAGCTATCAAAATACAAGGTGCTTAAAATCGAAATCTCCAAAATGTGGCACATGGGAACATTAACAATCCCTGTTGTAGTTGGAGCCCTCAGATTGGTTGGAGAAGATTCCAGTAGACTAATTGAAGAATTTCTGGAAGCCCGTGCCTAAAAGATATACAAAACACTGTTCTCACGAGTACAGTCCACAACCTATGAAGGGATTATTTATGTAACATATGTGTGTGTACGATGTTTTGTTATTTTTTTAATTGCTCCGTGGAAAATGTCGTGATGTCATTTCTAACCTTAGGTCTCTGGGCGGCACCCAGTAAGAAATGTATAAACACCAGAAATCAAAGGAAATATAATAATAATAATAATAATAATAATAATAATAATAATAATAATAATGAGAAGAAGAAGAAGAATCTGAATTCGAATCTGATACACACATGTACGCATACACACATATATACACACTTATATATACATACACCCATATACACACATATAAACATACGCGCACACACACACACATATATATATATATATATATATAACCGCATATATACGTCTACATACACACACATATATACATATGCATACATACATATATACATACATATACACACATATATACATACATATACACACATGTTACGACAATGGACATACCCAAATACACGTACACATACAGGAGAATATAAAAATGCAGCACAGGACCAATGCTTGCTAACTAGAAACTACTAAGCACTTATACTGAAAGGTTATAAAAACATCCTTTCTTACTGTCATGAGATTCCCTGAAGGTTGTACTCTTAAAAAAATATGATATTTCAAGGAGTTTGAAGTGGAAATCACAAAAAAGTCTCACATGAGGTCATCAATAAGTCTAATTGTAGCTGAAGCCCTCGGATTGATTGGAAATGCTTCCAATAAACTAATTGAGGAGATTCCTTTTAACACATGCCTTAAAGAAATAGAAAAAAAAATTGTACTTCCGCGTTACGAAGATTTTTGTCTATGTAAAATGTGTGAGTAATATTGTTTTCTTTTCATTTTACAATAATGATCAGTGGAAGATGTGATGAAGCCATTTCTGACCTTAGGACACAGAATGAACTGTTTATATGAAAAGGAATTAAAATTAATAATAATAGTAAACGATTCTAAACATCTGAGAATATAGCAAAATGAACTGAAATTGTGAATAAGAATAGTTTAAAGACTCGTTTGAAGAATGAATAAAAATAATTCCAGAATAAAATCAAGGACATTTCAGAAAAGAAGATATTAAAAGAGAAGAAAATATTGGAAGTTGTCACTGAATCAGGAATATGACCAAAAGTATAAATAAACGTGAAATGTATTTTTTTGAGATATTCAATATCCTTCTTACAAAGGATATAACCACAGAGATCTAGACCATAAAAAAGCTATACGCTAGTGTTTAAATATATTCCCTCGAGAGATGACTTTGAAAGTATATACAAAATACGTGCATAGATATATCAGCATTGATGATTGTTGGATTCTTTCATCATGTGCCTTGAAGATTTCACAAGGTAGAAGAAAATATGAAACAATTCCATCAGCAACATTTGCTCAATAATGAGAAATTTGAAAACGAAATAGCAAAAAAATATTTCAGACGGCAAATGTATGAAATTGCGTCTGATATGACAAAACGTATATTTACAAAAAAGGAATTTAAAAACATGAACTGAATCGCGGTTCATATCAAGACAAAAAGAATAAAAGAATAACAATAGGCAATTAACAACAGTTCCGATCAAGGCAATAAGAAAAAGACAATGCAAATAAGCGATTAATAACAGTTCAGATCAAGACAATAAGAATATGACAATGCGAATAAGCGATGAATAACAGTTCAGAACAAGACAATAAGAATATGACAATGCGAATAAGCGATGAATAACAGTTCAGATCAATACAATAAGAATATGACAATGCGAATAAGCGATGAATAACAGTTCAGATCAAAACAATAAGAATATGACAATGCGAATAAGCGATGAATAACAGTTCAGATCAAGACAATAAGAATATGACAATGCGAATAAACGATTAATAGCAGTTCAGATCAAGACAATAAGAATATGACAATGCGAATAAGCGATTAATAACAGTTCAGATCAAGACAATAAGAATATGACAATGCGAATAAGCGATTAATAACAGTTCAGATCAAGACAATAAGAAAAAGACAATGCAAATAAGCGATTAATAACAGTTCAGATCAAGACAATAAGAATATGACAATGCGAATAAGCGATTAATAACAGTTCAGATCAAGACAATAAGAAAAAGACAATGCAAATAAGCGATTAATAACAGTTCAGATCAAGACAATAAGAATATGACAATGCGAATAAGCGATTAATAACAGTTCAGATCAAGACAATAAGAATATGACAATGCGAATAAGCGATTAATAACACTTCAGATCAAGACAATAAGAATATGACAATGCGAATAAGCGATTAATAACAGTTCAGATCAAGACAATAAGAATATGACAATGCGAATAAGCGATTAATAACAGTTCAGATCAAGACAATAAGATTATGACAGTAAGAATAAGCGATTAATAGCAGGTCAGATTAAGACAATAAGAAAAGATTAATAACTGTTTAGATGGAGACAATATGGAAATACAATAAGAAAAAGCGATTAATTCAGTTCAGGATTTCTAGTTCTAATTCAAAGACATTTTACGCTTCAGTTCTTGAGTGTTTTGTCTTAATTCTGAACTTATTTGTTATTCATTAACATGGCATATGTGTTGATTTAAAAGTTTTCTCTAAAACTTCTGACTCTTTCGATGAATAAGTGTAATTTCTTTATCCGTGCATTTTTCATAATGATAATGAATCGTAACCAGACGCTTGAGACATAACTTTTCATATTCACATAAATTATATATTTTTATTTACACTTATTTCTTACTTACATATTAAATCCAGTGGATATCATTTTTCTCGTTCTATTACAGATTGCGTACAGACTTTTTTAGTACATATTGATGATTATAGCATAAAGAAACACACACAAAAATCCAGAGTAATAATAGCATTTAAATATTTGCATTTTGCTTCTGTTCAAATACGAAGATCAAGAGTTATGTAGAATTTGCCACATTATTTCTATGGGGTTTGTTCACATTTCCCAATGTTCGGTTTCCTTGAACCTTAAGACGAAATTCAAAGTTTGAAAACAGTTTTTCTTTTGAAACCTTTGCACACAGCTAATAAAATAAACATATATCTGGCGAACGCGGCGTATATAACGAACTTAAACAAAAATGACTAGCTTTTCCTGCTTGTGTGTCATGAGGCAGAGGACTGTTGCCAAACATAGGTTCTACCAGCAGCCTGCTTCTTAAACCAGAGCTGCATTGATGTGGGCCTACGTGCTGAATCTGATGCCCTGTAGGAAGAAGAATGAAGACACAACGCCGCCATTACCACTGGTCACTCCAAACACCATGATGTTGATTGAATATTTGATTTCTTTTGGAGGCACAGAATACACTTCACCCTTCTTAGATTGACACACAAGCCATCTGCAATGTTCATATTGAAGCTTCCGGCGCGAATGCCATGTAGTACAACATGCCGTTTCCAAATGTCTGGCAGTGTGAATTGTGTCATAGTGCTCTTTTTTTTCAAAGACGGTGCCCAACTGACCCTAAAATACACTGCAGTGGACAAAACGTGCATTCGCGAAATTAAAAATATAAAATGGCTATCATGACACTCTGTAAGGTAAGAAATCATGATATTTTGTCGGATAGAGACGGATATCTCCTATATTATAATAAAGAAATTTAGTCAAATCTTGTAACATAGATATAGTATTATCAAGTGGAGATTGACTTATGTCTTACCGATACTAAATATGATGTTGTCGTAAAAACAGTGGTTTGTCCAGAACAAGTTAAAAGGACAGGATCCTTTTGAATTCAAAGTTTTCCTTCTAGTCTGGTTTTCACCTCAAGGCAAGAGTGCACAGTCAACCCTGCTATTTAAGCTAGGTTTTTAGCAGGAAGGGAGTGGCGAGGGTTTCAAATCTTTCCTAAGGATATCGCTGCGAAATTGAAGATAATGAACGCGGTTCGTTCGTTCTACTTTCCGATTCGCTAACCATAGCACCACCATCACTTCCGAAGGAAACTGGAGCGAATTAATTGTGGGCTGAAAATAAGAGATAGATAATATCAGAAAAAAAAACACAGATAATTATATGGATATATACAAAATAGACGCTTTTTATTTATACTGATTTTAATAAACTAAGAAATGTATTCGAATCTGATGATTTATACGCGATTCAAAATAATTATTTCATCATTAATAAAAGCTGTTTTTCGATAAAGAGGAATTAATGATACTTTTAACTCTAAGATATTTATAAACTTAAATCAATATATCATCCATTATTGTCTTAAAAAAATAACACTTTAAAGAATTCAGATCCAATCAGGTGTTCTTACTTAAAATATTTATATAACGTTTAAGAGAATTTATATACTGTCTACAAAAACTAAGAGGCGCAGAATTTAGATTAATTTTTGTCGTGAATGTGTGTAGAAATTATACTGTATTTTCCATGTTTATGCCGCTAAAATATTGTTTTATTTCTTAAATCTTCGATATATTAATACATTCACTCATTTCTTTCATCTCTTATAGATTTTGTTTCAATTTTTGTCGATTCCTACTTCCAAAAACATATCAACCTCTGCATTATTTTTCTTTTGATTTCTTTCGTATCTACTAGGAATATTTACTAGGCTGGTGCATAATTATCAGGCGCTTTTTAAACAATAGTTATAAAAAAAAATAGCAATTCAACAATAACATTTTAACTGATTATTTCGGAGGTTATGATTATCGACACACGTTTTTAGAACTTGAAAATAAAATATTTTTTTATTAAAAAAGTAAACAAAGCAACAAATATATCGCCTAAAAAACGCCTGATAATTACGCACCAACTTAATATTTTTTTGTTGCCATCTTTGTTTTACCTTGCATTTATAAACAAAATCCATA
Organism: Acanthosepion pharaonis; assembly: GCA_903632075.3. Taxonomy (NCBI): domain Eukaryota; kingdom Metazoa; phylum Mollusca; class Cephalopoda; order Sepiida; family Sepiidae; genus Acanthosepion; species Acanthosepion pharaonis. The sequence goes on from CAHIKZ030002201.1 coordinate 1,633,816, forward strand.
TTGTCTTTATCAACTAATTTTGACATTTCTGAATATTTTTCATCATAACTGTCTTAAATCTGTCTTTTCTCTTTCATTTCTAAATACACTTTTTGTCAATCATTTCTCAGTAAATCTGAATGATTTTACAGTTCATACTTTTTAAAAAGCGCTTCATCAATGAATGCATTTTTTCTCCTTTCCTTTTTTAATGTTGAATATCTTCAGTTCCCATTTGGTAAAACTACATTTCTTTTTTGTTATTGTTGGGGCGCACCCATCTTCTGACCGATAATGGACTTATCCCTCTACGATATAAGTCAGTGCTAGAGAGAGTAGTTGTGTTGTGCGAGGATCAGGTTCAGCGACAGCGATCGAGATCAGGTTACCATTACATACCGTTGGACTGTAGACTTTTGCTATTGTTACTTACTAACCGGTGTTCCTTATTACTAATCACTCTGTTGTTAATTACCTTTTACAAATATACCAGTATTTATCCCTACAACTGTGTTTGTCTTTATTCGAATACACACACGCGGGAACACACCCAACAACTCAACAGTTATTCAGTTCCGGCTCTCCGAAATGCTTTCTCGCGTACTGTTTCCCAATCATTTACCACCATTTCTTCTCGAAAACATTTTCGTCTTTCCCATTAAGACCCACTCAGTATTACTTTTTCAGTTCTCTACTCTTTGTCACTCAAACACTCTCACATTCAGTCTCACCCTTTACGTTTCTTTTCCTTTATTCATTTTCTCCATTCTTCTGTTTTAATCTTCTTTTGTATTCTTCCTAGTTTCAGCTATGTAATACTGACATTTTTTAACTGTAGCCCGAAGCCAACATCAAATTATCGTTGTTCCAAACCCATACATTTCTGCTCAGCCGACCACTATTAACCACACCGCCGTACCTTATAAATACGGGTTTCTTCATGACTTCTTTCCTGAGATTTTAAACCCTCGACCCACTAGCTCCATATTTTAAAGGTGTGTCTCTCGCCATCTCCACCCTGCGTCCAAAGAGACACCGTAGGCTCAAGATTCAGAGTTGTTAAAGAGAGATATGGGTGGGAATAGACTTGAGTGGAACCTATTGTATCTTCTTCACATTTTTGTTTGTTGCTAGCATCAAAAAGTGCTATTGAAACGCATTATGATGTATGGAAGGAATAACTTTAATGCTTATGTAGGGTCTCTTAACGTAATTTCTTTAAATTATTTCCTGTGCAGAGAGTTTGATTCTTCGTTAGTGACCTAGAACTGAAAAATAACTTTGTTAAAATTCTTTGTCACAATGGTTAGTAAAAAATTCACTTAAGCCGCAGATGGTGACGTACGTACTGTTATGCTGTAACTTCCCGGAAATTGACCAACTTGTTAATATTAACGAAAAATAACGGATACAGATAAGTTTCTTCATCCTCTTCAAATAATATACTTGAAAGCTGAAGCATTTATCACACAACGCTCTCGTTTTTTTTTTTCATTCAATGTAATCTGAAATCTAATCTTTCGGGATCGACATCAGTAGTCACATCGCGTTCACATTAATCACATCAACGGTGTTCCAACAGCGATTTTTTCTCTTCAAAAAGCGAGAAGTCACAGTGAGCTGTGTGCTGAGGATAAATTGATTGAGTGTTACGATGTTTAACGGTAAAAACAAACCCTGCTTGTAATTTGAAGAATCTACTCTGTCATGAAGGCGATATTCCTACTGTATAAAAACAAGTTGGTTAGTTTCTCAATACTGAATATTTAAAGTACGCGAGGAGATTTTTAAGTCGTATGCAATATGCTCAGTTTGACACGTTATCAACATACAAAAAAAGGCAGAAAAACCGATTAGTTTAGAATTCAAACCTCTTTGAAATAATTTGAAAATTCTATCGTATTCTATCGCAGAAACGGAAATTTCTTTAACATACAATCTATTTCAAATTCTGTTTTATTATTTTGAAATGCCTTTTCTTTAAATATGTAAGCTTTGAAAGAAATGATTATATTAAGTTCACCACCATCAAGGTTAGGTTAGTAAATAAAGGAAGGTAAATGCCATAGGTTCAGATGCATCTTTTCACGGCGAGCCAACGAACGCTTCATCAGAACAGAGTATTTTGCAAGTATATTAACTGCATCCGCCTGTAAAAAACGATTAAAAATAATGGAAGCTTTAATAATAAAAAAGAAAATGCCAACTATTAACAATATTAACTACGAACAAGGCCGCAATGTGCTAACCGTATTCGGAAATGAAACATCCCTACTACACACTAAGACATGGAAATAATGCACACACTCAATTAAGCTGAAAAATTGAATCATTCTTGATAATGGCTAAAGAAAAGCGCTCGGAAATATACAACATTTGGACAGTTTTAACTCGCTCTTCGTCAAGAAAGGAAAGCTCTTGTTAGAACACAAGAAAAAATAAATAAAAATTAAAACCGTATTACCTTGTCTGTCGTTTTTTAATGAAACATTTATAAACAAAGGATTGCTGCCTAAATATACAACTACACACACACACAAATATATATATATATATATATATATATATATATATATATATATATAAATAAACAGAATTATTTTGTTAAACTTTTACAAAAAACAGAGGAATTAATTATAAGAATTAGATGGAAGGTATACTTCTACTTTCGTGGGAATAACTCAATGATAAAGAACGCGAAGTTTACGGCTTTAAAAGTAAAAAAGTTGCACCTTCAACAAACAGCTATACGAATTTGAAAAAGACCTACTCAACATTATCAACAACATCTCCTTTCAAAAAAAGAAAAGCCACTTCCAAAAACATCTACACCAAATAGCTAAAAGCATAAATGATTGTTATAAAATACTAGTTAAGTCTGACAAAACTGGCAACTTCTACAAATTGGCTGTTGATGACTACAACAACTTAATTAAAAAAAAAAACTTAACCAGGACTTATGAAAAAGCTTGCAACAACAACATAAATATGGTTGATAGCATAAACAGAGCAAGAAAAAAAAAGCTGATAAATTAAAAATTAGCGATAGAGTAGGTAAACTTGCTGAAAAGGAATGTTACATAACTCTTAAGGACCATAAACATGATTTTTTGGAAAACCCTACTACTAGAATAATTACCTTACCCGACCCGACATAGGAAAGATCAGCAAAAGTATCTTGGAAAGAATTACTTGCCAAATAAAAAAATACCTTGGATTAAAATTATGGATCAATACTAAAGATGTCATCAATTGGTTGAACAATATTGATAATAAACCGAATTGCACCCTAATACAGTTCGATATCGTGGATTACTATCCGTCAATTTCGAAGGATCTATTTACGACTGCCCTGGAAATTGCTGCTGTGTATTCTAACCTGACATAGGAAGAAACAGATATAATCCTCAGCGCAAAAAAATCTGTCCTCATTCATAATGGGGACCAATGGATAAAAAAACAATAATGCCCTGTTTGACATCACTATGGGATCAATAGACTCTGCAGAGTCTTCTGACCCTCTTGGTCTTTTAATACTGTACAACTTAACTGCGCACCGCGAAATTGATATTAACGACATCGGACTGTATAGAGATGACGGGCTCATAGTGGTGAGGAGTTCTACTAGCTTTAAAATAGAGAAAATTAGAAAAATTATATTTAGTTAATTTAAAAATCTAAACTTAAAGATAACAGTCTCTACTAAATTGAAAAGGGTAAACTTCCTCGACGTAACTCTAAATTTTGCAAGCAACACATACCAACCTTATAGAAAACCAAATACTAACCCCTTACCGAAGTCAAACAACCCTCCATCCATAATTAAACATATACCCTCATCAATAGAAAATAGAATTAACATTAACTCCGCTAACAAAGAAATATTCCAACTACACAATAGCTTCTATAACGCTGCCCCCAAAAATAGTGGTTACAAAAATACGAACATTAACTATAGGGGCAATTGCACTGGCCAGAAGAAAAAAAAACAGGAAAAGAAAAATCATTTGGTATACCCCTCCGTTCAACCGAATGGTTAGTATTAAACTAGGACAGAAATTCTTAGATTTAATTGATAAACACTTTCCCACCAATAGTAGGCTTAGTAATATATTTAATAAGAACACCCTAAAATTGAGTTACAGCTGCACTGAAAATCTAGAAAGTATAATAAAAAACACAATAATAAAATCCTGAACAAACCCCCATGCCTGAATAGTATTAATAAAACCCTACACTTAAATCATACAATAACAGTGAAAAAAAAATGTGATTTTAGAAAACCAGAAGACTGCCCATTAGAAAATAAATGCTGCATCAAATCAGTGGTATACCAATGTACTATCTCATCCACTGAGAGTCCTCATACTAATATGTTATACATTGGGTCCACGAAGAATGAATTTAAAGCCAGATGTAGGCAGCATAAGTGCTCTTTCAACAATATAAATAAAAGAAACCAGACTTCTCTATCTAAATATTTTTGGCATCTGAAGGAAATAAATAGGACACCTAAAGTAAAATGGAAAATTATAAACAGGACTAGAACTTGTAAAACTTGACCTTTGTGCCTCCATGATAAACTGCACATTATTAAGTTTCTAAATAATAAAATTCTATTAAACAATAGACATGAGTTAACGTTTTTTTGCCGGCATCATCAAATTTATGCTTTGAATAATTAGCTTATAAACAAACGTACAATAAAATAACTGTTATAATCCATAGCCCAAATAAATAGTTTAAATACCCTACAGACAAAGATAGCCCTTTATGAAGTCGTCAAAAAACAAATGTTACGGCAGTTTTTATATACACAAATCCAATTCATAATGAAATAAAATAAAAAAAATAAATAAATCTCCATAGACACGTAAACCAGGCTAGGCGAAAACATCTTCCGTTTTAAATTTAGACACCCCCACCTTACCCTGACTTGACATCAATGAAAGTAACTCTATACTGATACAAATTATTAACACACCTCCCTATTTAAACAATTCGCCCTGGCTGTTACCATGGAAATTTTGCTTTCAATTATGAATATGCTATTAAAACACGTAAATTTCAGAAATAAGTTATTCCAAAGAAAATTTTGCTTGAAGATGGAACAGAACTTACTTTAATTCAATTTGATTCAAATAATTATATTGAAGTTTTCGGCTCTTGTTTTGAAATATGAGACCTCTTATGTAGCGTGTTGGAATCATATTTTTAAATAAATAATCATATTTATGCTCTACTTTTGTATCGAGCACTATTTTTTTAAAATAATAACAAAATACTAAAGAACTTTGAATTATTTACCCAACCAGTTCTTTCCTATTTTCCATATATTTTCACACACACACACACACACACACACACACACACACACACATATATATATATATATATATATATATATATATATATATATATATATATATATATGCGTGTTTTTGTGAGTGTGTGTGTCTGGGTCTGTTGTCTTTGTCTTTGTGTCTTGGTCTGTGTGTGTGCGAATGTTTTCTCGTCTGTTAAGAAACATATCCTTTATACAGCGATATGCACCAACTAAATTATACCTGAAAACTTGCTTTTTCCTGAGAGCATTATTGATAATATACTGTGTAAGTACAGACTGTATGTATTAAACCGTACTGTCTTTTCGGTAAATGTGTTGTATTTTAAGAAAATTCCTCGAGTGTTGTGTGTGCCACATTATTGTGGGAAGAGCGCGAATGGTAAAATTACTGACGCAGGAACGCATGTTGCAAAATATTGAATCGTTCGCCCACTTCTATGGCAGTTCCCCCCGGAAGACTGGCGTTACTTAAAGAGACATGGGCTGGAGTGAAAAAGGGGTTTTACTGAATATAATGAATAATAAGAGCTGATTTGGTGGAGCTGAGCTTTATAAGGTGAGAAGGGGGGACGAGGAATACAGCGATATCTGGTAGTAAATGTAAAAACAAAACTTTGAGAAGGGAGTGATAGGCAAGATGATTACTTTCCATCTGACACGTGATTATATATATATATATATATTATGAAATGGACAAAATCCGACAATTATTTTTAAGACATTTTTATGTTTAACAATCTTTTTATAGATACAAATATTCAAGTAAATGTTCTGTTTATAATAAACAGTATTAAACAACATTTACCGGCCTGAATGTCCGAGAGAATTTCATAGAAAATTCGGAGGACGAATATTTTCTACGAAAATTTCTCGGACATTCAGGCCAGTTAATGTTGTTTAATACTATTTATTGTAAACAGAGCATTTACTTAAATATTTGTATCTATAAAAAGATTGTTAAACATAAAATATCTTCATATATATATATATATATATATATATATATATATATATATATATGAAAATATTTGAAAAAACAAACAAAAATGCATTTAAGGATTTTTGTTTGTTTGTTTTTCCAAATATTTTTCTTCATCCTGTCGGATCTATATCCATTTATATTTGACTTTTATATATATATATATATATATATATATATATATATATATATATATATATATATATATATATATATGCTCTTGGAGACCAAAATAGGCTATTATGAAGCATATTTATTATATTATAAATATTACCTAACTTTGCCTTTATATGTACAGAAAATATGTACAAAAATTTTTAAAGTATGCATTTTAGGTAAAGTATTTGTCTTTATCCTTCTTCTATTTTCTTTTCATAACGTATCCCTTCACCACTTGTTTGATCATATCTTTTCCCAACTTCCTTTCCTTTTTATTTCTTACCACTGATTGTCTTTTTACTACGCAAAGACTTGCCATTTACATCACTATATGCATTCGTCTATTTCATCCGACTTAATCAAATCTTTTGAGATTCAGTTTCTCCAAGCCTTCTTTCCTCATTTTATGTCCAAGTAATTACAACGGTTTTTGATCTTTTCATTCATTTTTCTCTCGCACTCATTATACTTGCAGGTTATTCTCGACATCCTTCTATAGAATAATATATCTTTTAATTGGATATGATGGAACCAGTGTGAAATCTTATAAACGACGTGCTGTGTTGATGTCTGTTGGTTTCGGCTTCTTCAGGTCATAATGAAAGACAAAACCGTGTGTAATGAAAATTAGCTGTCGAGCTAAAGTAAATCCATTAATTCTTTCGATAGATATGGCTATTGGATTTACGAGTTCTTTTTGACGTATGAGGTGTAAGTATCTCAGTTCTTAGAAGCAACAGCCAGACTACCATCTCATATCATTTGATTTACAATGCTGAAGGCTCGAGCTGAACCAAGCCTACATTTTCGAAGGGCCAAATACAACCACGTCAGCAGGTTTTGAATTCAAAGATATCCTTCTCTTGATTGGATGCCACCAAAAACTATAGAAACAATTCTGCCTGATTATTATTTAACCATAGCTTGGGGAGTGGGTGAAAGAGGTCGATTCCTACCTTTACAGAGTATATTAACACGTAAGCGAATACAGACTGGAATTCGAACTCGGCTCTGCGATTACGAAATCCGAGCTGCTATCCATTACCGGGTGAAAATTATAATACATTTCCCCTTTTTGGATTTCATATTGTTCCTCAGAGGTAGCGATTTTTATCCATGTATCTAGATCATCCAGTATTTTCCAAAGCTGACAACCTTGCACCACAGAATAAAGAAACAGAAACTTACGGAATTTTTTTTCGTATATGTGTCCCAGTAATTACAACGGTTTTTGATCTTTTCATTCATTTTCCTCTTGAACCCATTATTCTTGCAGGTTATTCCCGGCATCCTTCCATAGGACAAGGTATCTTCTACTTCACGTCCCCTCTTTCAAATATAAGGAAATTATACAGCCTTCACTGCCATACAGGAAGATTGATAATACATAGCAGTTCAGAATTTAATTTCTTTGTTTCTTCAGATACGTTCTGTTTCTTAACTTATGTGGCTTTTGGAAGACAACATACAATATTCCAGTAGGCTTTCGGATGTCATTGTTTGAGTTCATATAAAATTATCTTTTAATCTCACTGATATAGGATTTATACATCATTTGGATGAATTTAGCCGGTAATAAATTAAATATAGACATTTGTTCATATAAGGCACAAACACACAGACATATATACAAGTGCACATATGTATGATACAGTGAAATCTGTCATCTTTTTATAGAATTTCAGAATTATAAAAGGTGTCGTATGTAGAATATGTCAATCACTAATTACCAATATACAAAGAAAACTATTAAAAGCTTATTTATTTGTGGTGTTAAATTTCACGATATTCAAAACTGTCGTGAAAAATTATCTGTTTTTAGAGATTATATAATTGCATACTGCTCCTGTTTAATTATACATTTAACTGACAAATAATATCTGGTATATTGGAATCTATATTTACAGTGAGATAATTAGCAGTATATTTACACCCCTGTGCAAAGTAATTGAAACAAAATGAATTCCGTTATTATTTAATTTTTTCATATTTTCCCAATGAAACATAATTCAATGCACATGTTAGTACTTCATATGTTTACTACAAAAAATCTTTCAAGATTGGATTAAAATCAGGAGAGTTTCCGAGCCAGTCGATATTACTTTGGTTTCATCAATGCTAATGCTTGCCATTTTGTTCGTGCTGTGTTACAATTTTCGTACGCTTCTTTAGAGTAGCGATCATCGCAAACAATTGCCATAGGAGAAGTAATCGACAGTCAAGCATGTAGAAAGAGAATCTTACGGAATTTTTACTCATATATGTGTCCTTCATATGAAATGAAACCTTTTGAATAATCCAAATAATCTTGTAAGTGTTTGTGTGCCAAACAGAGACGATAATTTAATATATTTATCCACTCGTTTCCAAATATTTTAACATGTTGTTTGATATTTGGTGTACGTAAAATCGAATACTATGCGTCAGCATTGGACATCATTCAAAATGTGAAAAAAATCTGGAAATGGTTTCTATTTAAATGATATATTGCTCTTGCCGTTAATTGTAGACGATCTAAAATTTATTGTAAAAAATATGATAACAAATAAAAATGGCGGTTTTTATTATTATTATTATTATTATTATTATTATTATTATTATTATTATTATTACTGGCGGTGTTGTTGTTTTCGCTGCTGATTTTGTTGCTGTGGTTGTCATTGAAGATCTATTTATGACGTTATCTTCAACCACAACTTTTACGCACAGCACAGTACCGTGATCTGCCCCTTTCCAGACTTTAACGTCTGACAACGAATTGGTCCGAGAATATGCCAGCCTACCCCAAGGCCTACCCAGAAGCCTAGGGAATGATATCAGCATCTGTCGATAAATAAATGTGATAAGAAATATTTACGATTCCAATTTTCCGGATTGTGTCCTAGTATTAGATTATTTAAAAGTACCATGAAAAAAATTAACGCGCTCACAATTTTCAAAAATAAAAGAAAAAGTTCATAAATTTATTAAAAGAGAAAGACGAATGTAAAAATATGCTGAAAATGTTTACGAAGAATCGAAAAGTTATAGATTCCTCGTCCTCGATGGTGGAAGAATTTCTTCCTGTAATCTTTTTCGTGCAAACAAAACGAGGAATCAGGAAATAAATGCTTTTATGAAGAGGAGGACCGTGGTCTGAAAAGGGGAAGAGCTTTTAGGAGGTAATATTTTGTGGAAGATGAAATTCCTGATAAAAATTAATTGAAAAATAAAAAAACAGAATGAAGTAGAGTAGAAGAGGCGTTTGATTATTAAGAATAAAGAGACGGAAGAAATCTCAGAAAGAAAGGAAAGGCAAAAAAAAAAAATGGAGGAAATGAATTAAGGAATGAAAATAGGAAGAAATACAAAGAATTTTGTGAGCAAAAAGTAGATGAAAATGATGGTTAAATCGTGAAGAAAATCAATATTTTTCAAGAAACAAATCAAGAAATAATGTAAAATCCATGATGAAAGAAAAAAGAAACGTTATGAAGACAACATCCCCCAAGGTGTTTTCTCGCAAGATTTTCCTCATAGGACGCCCCAAAATTGCATCTTTTCCTTATTTACATTATTCGGACTCATCTTTGTCGCCATATTTATTACAAGGTTTCGGCCGCTGTACACTCCGGCCTTCTTCAGGTGGTTGGAATGTAGAACTGAACCCTTTATTTCGCTCATTGGGGTGACTGTTCTAGTTCCACGTGTCATTTTTAATGGATGTCAGTTATCAATTATCTCTTGTTAATTTAACCGGGTATTGAACTCACACTCTTTGGGTCCTGTCACTAGATCTGACTAACGCCTTTATCCACTGTGCCATGTGTCCTTGACTATCTTTTCGTGAAATTAATTTAAGCATTGTAATTTCTGGGTTATCACAGATATTTTTCATGCTCCGCATCTTTGCCCAGTTTGCTAAATACAGTTAATCGCTGATAAGATTGATAAAAATCAATGTTTAATCATGCGGGACAAGAATTAAGGACGGATCATACGAAAGCAATGAGTGGCACCATGCATAGTTAGCGAGCTGAAAAGAAATATTCATAAATATATGATTTGTTTTTTACGGTTTGTCAACCATTTGATAATTATTTAGGGCTGAAAAATATTTCGGGTTTTAGGAATAATTCTTTCTTTGCGTTCAAGCGATCTGGAAGAAGGAAAGAGAAAACGAAGACGAAGAGGAAAAAGAAAAAAAAATAATAATACGAAAACAGGTCATAAGCGAGCACACACACGCTCGGCTGACACATAACAGGTGTCGAGATATCCAGGTCAAGCATCTAACCGAGATCTGGGGAAAATAGAAGTTGTTATCAATTGGTTGAAGAAACGAAGTTTAGGGACAATGAAAAAAATATTGAAAAGTAACAAGTGGACAGTGTGTCATTGTGATGATAGTAAAAGTCTAAGTGGGTGGGGAAGTGTATCTAAGGATATGAAGACAAACCATTAATACGAAAACACAGACAATTTCCAGAATTGGAAAAAGCCACACAAGATGATGTTCGCTGAAAATGTTTTTTTTGAGATAATGAAAATTTTTATTATCAGGCCTTTGGCCGGGAAAAAGTGAAATATTTTTATTCGTTCACGGAAACGCCAACAGGTCTGAGAAATCCCTTTCTTAGGTCATATCCAATTAGCGATAAACTGCTTGACAAATACCACGTGTTAAAAAGCCGAAGGTGTCATCGCAGTCGCTCATGATAACGGCGATTTAAATTTTTTTTTTTTTTTTTAAGCAAGGTGTTTTTCCCAGAACAAAGCCACGGATTGTCCACACCCGACTAAAGACGTCATTGGTTAAATAAGATCATATGACACACGAAGGAGGAGAAAGATACCCGACCAGGACGTCATTGGCTAAATAAGATCACATGACACACGAAGGAGGAGGAAAGATACCCGACCAGGACTTCATTGGCCGAAAGCGGTCACATGACATACGAAGAAGCGAAAGAAGCGGGTATACGCCCCTCAGAGGCACAGTAAGGAAGTGGGAGTGAAAGTGAGTTACCGAAAATGGAAAATCCCTAACCAGAAATAAGAAGGGTGGATACGTATTTAGAATTATCAAAAGAGAAAACCCTGGCGCCGACAGACCCACCCCGTTTTTGACTGCGTCAATAAAAGCGAAACCCCAACCGACAGAAATCAGTTTCAGCCACGGACGGCGAGAGAGTTTGAGTTGGAGTTTGATCCGTGAACGACAAGCAGAGATGAGCGCCCAGTGTTGAAACCGCGTCAAGATAGCTGACCAAGATTCACGCACACTTCTGGACTCTTCTTCAATCAAGAACAAGTAGTTTGAAGAGCGACTTAGAATCAGACCACAGAAATAAGTTTTTTTTTTCGACTTTCGTCCAAGGACACGCCGAAACACAAATTTCTTAGAGAGCAGACAACTGGAAGCCTTAAAGTTGCCTAGTAAAAGCGTCGTGCCACAATCCACAGAACGGGTCGGGAAGCAGACATAGTCCTATGTACCGAGCAATTAGACATAAAAGTTTGTTACCTTTTTCTTGATACGTTGGACCTTGTGAGTTTTATTTTATTTCTTTTTTTTATATACATAATTGTGTTATCACCCCGTTAGACTCAACTTGCATTACGGTCCCAAGCCCTATTTGATCTCGTCTGTCTAAGATCAAGTCACAACGTGGGTAGGCAGACCGGAGATCAGTGCAGTTACCCTGGTAACCAGGCGTTGGAAGCGGGTTGAGAACGACGAGGCTGGTATCAATCTAACCAAAGGGTTAGAACGTCACGTTTGGAGCAGCGAGGAGCGAACAGCTGACGCCGCAACAAAAGACGTCACAACTGGTGCTGTCCGTGACCAGGATATCAGAGCCTGGGGAGCACGTGACGTCACAATTGGCGCCGCGAACGGGATCGAACGACACAGTCGACGCTGCGACCGGGGGACGACGTCACAATGTTTAATAATCCTGTTTAATATACATAAATACAAAGCTGGATAATTTATTTAGCGTGCGGACTGCTGCTTACCAATATAGAGAATTAGAGAAGTCGTTTGCCATAGAGCAAATATTAGTTAGATATTATCACAAACTTTTGCTACATTTATGCTTTTGATTTTCACTGAGTTACCAGGTCAAACTAAAATTCATAAATACTTTTACCTGAATAGTTGATGAATAGTTGAAAATATAGATTGATGTAATTCAGTGAATGCAACTAAAAACGAAAAATGATTAAAAAATGAAAAATAATAATGTTAAAGTACAAGAAATGGAAAAGAAGAAATGAGGAATATAATACTAAGATATTGTCTCTATCTGCTAAAATCTCCTGAAGAGTGGATAGAACAATTCTTAAAACGTTCATCTACGAAACTCTAGGGTCGAAGCTGAATATAACATCAACCAGCTATCTGACAAATTACAAAGTTGATTAAATTTTTCGATACGATATTTAAAGAAAATCTTTCACATAAAATTCGTCAAGGTATACCAACTCATTAGATTGATATCTCTAAAACGGAAAGCGATATTTTATTTTTTAACCAAAACAACAAATCAAAATTACCTATGGGTATTATAAACTTGTTAATTGTAATATGCAAGCATAATTCTATGCTTGATTTATCTGAAGTATATATAATTGGATGTCTGTCTATATTTCTGACATGAGGGATTGTAATTATTTATACTCTTTACATTGTTCGGAATATTGTCTTCATCTTTGTTGCCATATTCAAATTTTCAGTCACCTGAAGAAGGTCAGTCCTTACAACAGCCGATATTTTGCGAATATGTCACCAAAGATGAAGACAACATTCTGAACAATGTAAATAGTTTAAATAGTAGTTCAATGTGGTTAGACGTTTCGACGAAACGGTTTCCGAATACGGAATGGTTACTTTTCATCATCTGAAATACAGTTATCTTATAATTTTTGCCAAATGTTGTTTAAATTTTACAGCAACAAATAAAATGCATATCACGTATCTTTGGAAAAAAAATATATCATTCCATTTAAATTTGGGAAAAACACAAATGTTTTTAAATAACATAACCACGATAAAAGGAAACTTTCATTGTTCCCACAATATTCCGCTTTCACTAATTTGAGTGAATAAGTAAGAGTACATCTTTGGTATTCATGATTATTTGATATTCTGAATATTTACAAATGCTATACTCTATTTCAGAGGCAAAAATGAAGTATTACTGCCGTATCTGGTCTGGCGACACCCGGTTCTCACTTGGCTGTATTGTGTTCAAAAGCATCTGGGCCGCCTTATGGGTGAAGAATTAGTTTCCACCTCAAACCTCACTTTTCCTAAAGACGAAACCCTGCGAGCTTCCGGCTGCTCTATGTCTATATTCATTGCGTATGTTTTGACGATCTACATTCCTTAGACCCAAAAGTCCTGACATTTACAACTGGACCTCGACATTCCACCTACACAGGGGTGAATCATTTCCATATTCTTCATATTCCATTAGTACGTAGGAAGTTCCACTCAGAGAGTTTCTTCCCAAGAATACCTGCCTTTTGGAACAGACATCCGGAAGGAGGTTTTCATAATCACTACAATCTTTTTTTTTTTTTCAAGTATACCGGTATCTTTACTGCATAACCCCATGAAATTCTCTTCTTGCGATTTCTTATGCTCATACAACAACTCATAGTAACCCTCTGCCTTATTAACTGTTTAAACTTTATAATTTAACACGAAAAAAAACAAATTCTGTCTTTTCACCAATATCTGTCTATATCTCTGAGATGAAGTATTATGATTACTTTCATTATTTACATTATTCGGACTGTTATCCTTATCTTCATTGCCATATTCACAAACGTTTCGGTCTCTATATCTCTGAGATGAGGTATTAGGATTACTTGCATTATTTACATTATTCGGACTCTCATCCTTATCCTCATTGCCATATTCACAACATTTCGGCCTCTATATTTCTGAGACATGGTATTATGACTACATTATTTACAATATTCGGACTGTTATCTTCATTTTCATTGTCACTTTCGCAACGTTTCCACGGACACAAGGCGCATTAGATTAAGACCTTCTTTAGATTCAGTGACTAGACCCAAAGAGCTTTGAGTCCAATCCCAGGCCACATCATTGGTGAACCAAAATCTTCGAGAGTTGAGTTAAAGGGAGATAATTGAGACGTCCGAAAGAATTATGTCACTTGAAACAAGAACAGTCTACTTCAGTGAAGGAAATAAAGGGTAGGTTTGAAATTCCAATCACCTGAAGAAGGCCGGAAACTTGTGAAAATGGCAATGAAGATCAGATTAACAGTCCGATAAAAGTAAAAATATGCAAGTGTATTTTCTTGTTTCATATTGGCATTTGAATTACATATTAAAGATTAATCAATAACATTGAAGGTGTTTTGTACATTCAAAAATTATTATACACTCACGAAAATTATAAAATCATTATGACATTTATAATTATCAGTATTACAGTTAACCCATTCTAATCCAATGAGAATCAACTCCACTCTTCTCATCTACCACACACAGACACATGACACCTGTACTATCGGACAAGCAATCAACACGAAGGTTGACGAAAACTTTGCCTCCTTTCCATTTCGGGCCACAATGAAATCATTTGTCGTTTCAAAACCAAAATTCTAGGTAAGTAAACACCAGAGGCTCTTCTTTTACAAATAAATTATTTGGATATTCTATTCTGTATCCCGATTCAAAGAATTAAGCATAGTATTGGATTGGCAGCTAGATTTCAGAATTTTTACATTTAATATTGCTAAATGTACTGCAAATTATATTGCAATAGTTTATTATTTCGTACTATCTGCCTGTGGAAGTACGGTCTTCCAAAATTTAAATGCAATCTCAATCGCAATCTTCTGTTTTCTTGAAACATGTTCTTCAATTGTAGTCTCTTCTCAATAACGTTTTCTTAGTATCTTTCACTCTCACTAACCCCTTGCGTCTTAGAATCTTTACATTGGTTTGATTGTGAGATGAAATGAAAAAAAAATGAAGTTCAAAAGAATTTTCTTTCTATTTTTCTGTTATGCACTGTTTTAGTGTTTACATACAGGCGGATGTATTAAGCATAGCAGAAATATCCCTTTTAATCTCGTCTGTTCCGATTTTAACACTAGAATGATATATTAATTCTCAGTTTCTACTGTAATCATTTCCTTAAGTTATTAATGTTGGCTTGTCAGGCAAGAGAAAGGAGAAATTTTATTGTGGTGGATTCAGATTAAGAAAATTCTATTTATTGATTTTTCTAATCAAATCTCTGAAGTGGGTGTTACCGCAGCAAGAAAGTAACGATTATATAATGTTCGAGGGTCACCACCATCTGCCTCTTTGTTTGGATCATTCAAATATATATATATATATATATATATATATATATATATATATATATATACGAGAGAGAGAGAGAGAGAGAGAGAGAGATAGAGATATAGATAGATAGATAGGGATAGAGATAGATAGGGATGAGATAGATAGAACAAAAACTAGGAGATACATGCATACATAGAAAAAAGAAAAACAATTATTCTCAACTGTTTCGCTCTGAAACGTAGCCATTTTCGCAATAATTTAACAGAAACGTAATTTATGAATTATTTTATATTTTAAAAAAAAATCTATATTTTGCAAAAGCAAGAGATACCAAGTCAAGTCTTTGACATTTGATATTTTAAACTGGATGTTAAATTCTTTAATCTTTAAAAATGAGTGGATATTCCTTTTCCTTTTGGTTTCTTCAAAGCATAACATATAAGGCCAAACATTCAAAAAATTAGCAAAGCACAGGTTTCACACAAGCATAGTTAAGTATCCAATGCAATGTCATAAATATAAATTCTTATTTCAGGAAACAATTTCTGCATTTTTCTATTTTCAAATTCCATGACTAATTAATCCCTTATTAAAATTTAAAGTGCGTCCCAGAGTTTTTGTTATTCTACAAGTCCGTCCTGAAGTAAAAACAATGTTGGGAAATATTAATATAAATAGGAAGCTAGATAGATAGATAGATAAACATTAAAATAAATATATACATAGAAAAATACTAAAATAGAAATATAGAGAAAGGGATACAAATAGATAGATAAAAATATCTTTATCATATATTTAGAAAATAATGACGAATGAAAGGGAAAAAAAGAAGCAACGCAAAACGATTTAGATATTTAAAATTCGATGAATTCAGTGTAAGAAAGAAATATCAAGAAAAAGACAAAATAAGGAAAGGGAGAATATTCATCGCAGCAAATAGAAAAGTTCTAAAATAAAGGAAGGAAAGAAGTGTAGAAAGAACGAAAAAAGTGTAGAAAGAAAGAGAGAAAGATAGAAAGAAAGAAAGAGTTTTACATTTGTAAAATTGTAATTCTTAAAAAGAAAACAAAAAAGGAGCTTTCATATTGCTGAAAATAGCGTTGTGTAAAGAAAAATAATGGAATAAAGAAATAAAAAAAATTATCATAAACACAGAGAAGCAGATAAGTCGCTATTGGTAATATCAATATTTCTAAAAGAAAGAAATTAACAAACAAACAAAAAACCGGATGGGAGAATTATTGATTTGTATATAAAGAAAGCGAATGAAGTCCGGTCTTCCGTTGTAAAAGAGAGAAATATTTGTGAAGGAAATAATAAAATATAGAAGCAATGAAAACAATTTCAATTCATAGAAATGAAACTGAAACAATAAAAAAATACAAGCAAAAGTAAATTCGTAAATATATCATTGAAGGAACGCAAGAGAATAAGAAATGGCTGACTAGGAGTTTGTTGAATCTGCGTTGGGAAAGTCTCCAGACTGTTCACACGAGAAAATAATTTATGTATTTTCTAAGGAAATCGGTTGATACGTGAGGAGGACAGTAAAATCTAATATGTATGAGGCCAAAGTAAAAGAAACAAAAAAAACAATACTTTTTTCATTCGCAAGTGAAACAAATAGACATATTTACTTGAGTTATGTAGATATAAATTCAGAAAAGAGAAAGGAAAAGTATTAAGCATAATGTTCGGATCCAGGAAATTCAATATTTACTCTCTCTCTCTCTCTCTCTACGTTTCTCTTCCCCCTCTCGATCTCCTCCTCTTTATCTCTTTCTCTCCCCCTCTCTCACACACATCACTCAAAGTTGTTTATTAGCTGAAGAACTTAATGGTAGCCAATGAATTATACGATGAAGGAGCAATCATTTATATATTATACATTTATATAGTTTTAGATTTGATCGTCACGAATTTTTCGTGCCAGATGGGTTGGTAGAACAATGAAACTTCGAATGTAGGCATATGTATATTTAGAAACACACACACACACACACACACACACACACACACACACACACACACACACACACATATATATATATATATATATATATTTGTGTGTGTGCATGTATATATATATGTGTGTGTGTGTGTGTATATATATATATATATATATATATATATATATATATATATATATATATATTTTGTGTGTGCCTGTGTGTGTGTTGTAAGAGATTTGGGGGCCAAAATTGCTGTCTTTTCTTCCGGGGTTTCTTAGGTAGGCAGATTTTTTGTCATAAAGTGCTCGATATCAAATGGTAATGAATTAATGCTGATAAATTTATCGCTGATAAGAGTGATGTTGGTTCAGTCATGCCGACTTCAAAGTTTCGTGAGCTCCTTTAAGCAATGCATTCACTCTTCATGGCTATTTATTCACTAATGTGCCTGTTATCGAAACGATCAATATTATAATAAGAAACATATAAAATAATCCATCTCTGCCGTGAATTAAAATTAGGCCTAGTATATTACACCTAACTTGCACTATTGATGCCCCATTCTGTGAATACAAAAAAAAAAAAAAAATTACATATATATATATAACGGGAGGGTGCCGCCATTGATTATTTTCTGGGTCTGACTTCTAGCAATTTCTATATGCTTAGCCTTGAAAATCATATATTTAACATTTAAAAAAGAAAAAAAAACCTCCATCTACCTAAGATACGTCGACGATATCCTTATATTAGTCAATATAATTTGAAGAAATACATAAACTCCAAAAAAGATTACATGATAATTCTGCCCATAAGTATACATACGTACTTAATAATAGCAACAAAATCGCTTTTCTGGTTATATTGATAAACACTAATAACAATAACTTCACAATCTTCCCATATAAAAATCTAACAGCATAATTTCGTGCACCCTTAACTATACGAGTGAATGTTCAAATTACTATAAACTAACAATACTAAAAGCCTAATACACCGTGCAAAAATTAATTCAACCACGAACACATTCTACAGTGAATTTAAAAATATAAAACATAACTGTTAAAAATAATAACTTCGCTAATTTTATCGTTGAGTAACAAATAAAATGCCCCATCAGAAATTTTAATAGTATGAAAATACAATATAATACTTCTTCAAGTAACCCCAAACATAAAAACCTTTTATATCGCAACAAAATATATTCTAATATTCTCATCAGAAATAAGACGAAAATATCTTCAAAATGCATATATATATATATATATATATATATATATATATATATGCAAGCTAAACTTGCTTCAAATTACAATACGAAAGTGCTAGATTACAAACCAAGTGTCCATATTTTGGGATAATATTTATTATCTCTCTCTTAGAGATTAGAAGTTAAAAACAATGAGGGTGTCCCGAACTCTCATTGACTGCGAAATCGTCTAACGTCCTGACACGTAAATCACTATAATTTATTATTTATATACCTGTAATAAAACCTGCTTTTGCTCAGTTTCAGTCTCTTTTCTTTGCTAGTTTCTCTTTGCGATCATTCCTTTAAGAAATTAGTCTGTGCTATTGAATTATATTAAAGAGTTTAGTTTTTTTATTTTTGTTTTATTTACCGAATCTTTTTTTAATCCTAAGTCATTTCATTTTCAGGAAAACAATTGCAATTTTGAATATATCATCGTAATTACTAATTATAATCAACAGTTAAATATCAATTTGGAAAACACTAAAGCACAACAAATTTCAACACAAAACGCAGTAGATTGACAAGTATAAATCTATAAAACCGACCGCAAAGCTGAGCTCTATGAAGAGAATTTATGCCGCGATAGATGATGTATTATTAATTTACTCTTCCTTAAACATTGAAACACTAAATACAATCTTACACGTCCAACGGCTGAAATGTATATATGACATTTTGGTAGAAAATCGTCTGCACTTGTATGAAGAAATTTGTTCTAATCCCTGACAAAGAGCAGATTATACATTAGGAAAAAATATGGAACTCGGCTAGTTTGTTCTATCTCATCTGACGTATTCACGTAACTTTACCGAGCGATAATTAACTTTTTCGATCGATCGCTGTAAAATAATTTGATGGAGAAAATTTTATCTTATGAAAACCTGATTAAAGTGTTTATTGAGAGCAAATTTTCAGAAAAACCCGCGGGACAAAATTTAAATGATATTGAATGGCTGCCTGAGAAGTGACATTGCAAATCATGGTGAATATATAACTGAAGAAAAAGAAATTGCACTTTTTTTAATAAACAAAACGAAAATTATTTAGATTTCTACAAAATATTTCCTAGTTCTTAAAATATAGTATTAAAATGTCAAATACTAGTAATTCATGGATGACGTCCGCTTTTCCTTCTGGTGTTTTAACTTAAATGACATTAAATACTCTTTATTAAGTAAATAAATAATTTATTTATAATTATTTACTTAGTTAAAATTATCAGAAAAAGTACAGTAAAAATCACAAAAGATCAAATTGGAAATATATGTTAAACTGATTGTAAAAATCTGAATAGGCAAATTAGTTACCGCCATTAAACTAAAACCCTTATGTTGTTCAATATATAAAACACATGGTAGAAGTTATACATTACTCCTTTGCAGCTATTTCATATCAGAATATCATATATACAGACGGAAATACAACCAACGTAATATAGTTAAATATGATTATTCTGAAAAGACGCACACTTACAGACTTATACACACACATACACACATGATTTTAATGATTATATGACATATATAATCAGCGAATGACCATTAATATATCGGGTTTTATGGGATAGAATCGCCTTTAATATGTTGGATTTTTCACGATTAAAATACTTTCTCTTTCTGTTATTTCATTTAAATCTTTGGGGAAAATTAAACTTTACTTAGTGAAATATTGGCATTCACTAATCTTTCCCTTCAAAGTAGTTGGGAACATATTCTATGCAAATAAGTACTTAAACTTGCTGTATTTGTTTTAATGAAACATCGACCTTTGTCATTGTGAAAGGGCGCAACTCTCTCTGCCATGGATATATTCATTTATATTGATCTGCACTAGTCAAACTCTTTATGAGTAGTTGAACAGTGTAACTCTGCAATTTTTTAGCTCGCAAATGGAACCAGTTAGCTAGCAATTGTGTGGCGTGTGTTTAATTGGATCTAATCAAATCCAACTAAATTCACGGTTTGATTCCAGTAAATGAGTAAAGAAATAAAGCCAGCAAGAGAATAAACAAGTGGACATTTCAAAAGATGGAATTTGTTTTAGAGTGAAAAGAAAAAGAGAAGCAAGAAAGAAAATATTTAAAAATAAGCAGAAATCGTGGAAATACCACAAATGACACGCACGGCCATATATGGGAAAAATCATACAGAAGACTCAATTACCTTGAACAATATTGTTGAGTTAATAATTGCGATGTTTGGTATTTGAATGCGAAGGAAGCAGAGACAAAATGACGGCTAGCATTTCTCAACATAATTATTTCCATCATATTTTCTGGTTCTGGTCGTTAGAGTAATTAGAATACGTGGACAGAACAAGGCTTGTGATAATAAAAAGATGGAGGTGGAAAGAGACCTGTCCATTGGAATTGTTATATCTCAGCTATTATATATATATATATATATATATATATATATATATATATATATATATATATATATATATATATATATATATGTAAATGGAGCAGGCAATTGGTAAGACAGTGGAAATATTCTAGGGAGAAGCGGAATTGCACACAATTGGCCATAAAATAAAAAAAATGAAATTACCAGTAAATTCTGGAGGAATAATAATAATAATAATAATAATAATAATAATAATAATAATAATAATAATAATAATAATAATAATACAATATAAATAAACAATGAACTAATATTTTATCTATAATTCATTGTCAAGTTCAAGGCAACGGTTATGCAGTGACTATCATCTTGGGAATCAAAATCTATGGCCAGAGTACGAATCCCTTTTGAGAGACAGTATATCACATTTTCACGGTTGGGATGCATGGATGTAAATCTCTGTGTGACATATCTGCTCATTCTGGATCTATGGTCGCAGATATTTGACGATATTAGGAACAAGAAAATACCTAAATATTCCGAATTACTTATATTTTTGTCTGTTCA
Organism: Acanthosepion pharaonis; assembly: GCA_903632075.3. Taxonomy (NCBI): domain Eukaryota; kingdom Metazoa; phylum Mollusca; class Cephalopoda; order Sepiida; family Sepiidae; genus Acanthosepion; species Acanthosepion pharaonis. Next base: position 1,655,723 of record CAHIKZ030002201.1, read on the forward strand.
CTTTTATTTATCTAGAAGAAATCGTTTTTGAGTTCAACTTTCGGGTTTGAAAATGAAAATAGCAAAGTATTCTTTAGATACAAAGCTAGATTTTAAAGATATCATTGTTTCAGGTTAGTATTAAAAATAGAAAACCTTTCATAATCAGAAATCATAATGGAATCCTGTCAAATTTAGCGTCAGGTTAACTCATTCGTGATAGTGATTTCCATGAGAGACCACACAATGACATCATTGCACCAGAGTCAACTAAACATAGGAAATAACTATGTACCACTTGCCATGTTTTAGTTGCTATCAAGAATTTCACAATAATTAGTTAACGATGTTCTTTACTAAGAGAGAAATTGACTACTAAATATAATTTCATTTCACTGGGAAAACATGGATAAAAATCTAGACTTAATTATATATTCACATTGTATAAGTGGAACACAACTATTTATCCAGATGTGGAAAGTAATGTAAATTTTTACTCTTTCCGTACAGAAAAAAAACAAACAAAAAAAACTTTGTCATTCATTGACCGAAGATTTAGTTTTACTGTCGGATGGAACTTGTACATTTTTTTCTCTTAAAACAGTTTTTCGGAAAAAAAAACGGTTTCTCAAGTCTCTCTTTCTAGTACTGATTGGAGAGTCTTTTCTAACCTTCTTTTAGCAGTTGTTTAAAGACAGAATCTTGATTATACCATTATCTTCTCTTCTATTTACATGTGTTATTCATTTTGGTTGTTCCTTCTGTTGGAAACCTTTCAGCGATGTGGATTTAGTTATTTCTTTTTGTGATGATATTTGGTAAATAAATTTACGGGATTATCCATGGAATATCGATTTCGATTCTTAATGCATTTACTTCTAATGCAAGGCTCATAATTGAATGCATATGATAAAAAAAATTGGAAATAGGAATTATCGGTACCTAGCCATGGAAAAATAGATAACCTTAATTTACTAATACTTATCTTGTAATTATATAGAATTTTACTACTGCATTTAGTAATGACATTATTACGTACAAATTTAAATTTAGAAAGATAACCGGAGATCGATTTTATATGAATAAAATGTCAAATAGTACATAATTTTAAATTGGTACAAAAATACATCTTTGAAAATGAAATAAACATTTTGCAAGCAACTGTAGCATTTGACGAAGACTTTCGTCGTCATGGCTAAGACAAACTAAAAAAAAAAATGTTGTGACGTCAGAGGCAGACGAGCCCAGGCGAAACAAATGCAAGTTATCCACTGTTTATTTTTTTTAAAGGAAAACAGAAGCAGAACAATCTAGTTACGAGGTAGATGATTATAAATTACCAGGGGAATATCGGTGAAAAATAATAAAAGCAAGGAAGTATTTAGATCATATCTTCAAATTTGTCAGGCTGATTACATCGTTTCGGTTAATGTACTTACATTTTTATTCATATTTATTCTTTTTTGTTCAGTTTTAATGTTGTTTTTAGTTAACAAGTGAACTTTTGTCAATGTTCAATTGGATTATTCCGAATAGAATCTTTAACATTGATACGATCATTACATTTTGTTAAATTTGGTACCTCTACATTTTAGAGTTGTGGAATTTCTGAGGTATCATAAATTGTTAAATTATTTCAAATTTTTGTTAAGATCAGTAACTTTCGATCGGTTGGTTTCCATCCATTTACGTATGATGCTAATATTGATAAAATTTAAATAATTATTTGGTATAATATCGTGGTCAGTAACATTCAAACTTGAAAAATAACCCTTCTCACTGATGATGACAGAATAATTTTTCGAGTTGAAATTAAATTTTAAAAATGAGGTCCCGGTGATTAATTGAGTAATATTATTTTAAATCGGACTTTCACAAACAAAAAGAAAAGTGTAATGGATTTGTATCCCCAATGTTGTAATAACAAATAGAACTCACAACTGCTTTTATCTACAGTCGACAGTTCCATTCTCAAGAGGTGTGGAAGAGTGATCTTTGTTACTTCAGAATACTACAATTACAATAATATAACTATGGAGTTTATAAGTAATATACAAATATATTCACAACCTTCTTATTTAATATACTGCATTACTCGCCATAGAATATACATTTCCCACCCACAAAAAGAAGTCAAAATCCCACCCAATGTTCTTTGTTCGGATAGCAATCGTTACTGTTACTAAAAAGTAAAATATTCCGAAAAACATAAAAAAATAAATTAAACAATTAGATTCCTGATATTTATAGTAAAATATAAATGTGAAAAATGAGAATACATTTAATATGTAGTTTACATTATTAAAAGAAAAACACACTTATTTTTCATTATTACGCATGTGAATAAAGTAATTTAATACTGATTATAGGTAATAAGGTTTGTCGATTGTCGTCTTGGGTTCAAAATATATCCGAGGTAGTTACGTTCATTTTCACAAAGATACACGTAAAAAGGTATGAGCGTCTCTAGCAAGGTGTTAACAGATTGGTCCACCGGATATTCTATCTTTGATTGGCAGCCAGTTAATATGACCAAAATCTCAGAATTCAAAATCAGTTATGCGTGTGTCTAGCAAGTTAACACTGCAAAACATTGTAAATTCTGCTGAAGTGACCACCAAAAGCTAACGTAGTCATCCAGTGGCATTATAACGCTCAAGGGAATGTAAAATGTTAACATGAAACATTATTATTTACATTATTCGGACTGTTGTCCTCCTCTTCATTGCCATATTCACGATGGCCAGTCATAGAAATGAATAAAATATATGAACCGGTAATACGGTATGCTAGAGAAATACAATGAAAACAACAACATTGCAATATAAGTTCGGGTAAAAAAATTATTTTACTGACACATTAATTTATAAGCCTACAAAATTCCTAAAATAATGTCCTCAAGGACACATGGACCAGTGTATAACAGCTTTTGGTTGGGTCCAATGATTTGACCCAACGTACAATGCAGTGGTGAAGAAAAACTTGGAGATTTGAGTTAAAGGGTTGATAACTGAGACATGCAGAAGAGGCGTGGCACGTGGAACTAGAACTATATACTCCGATGGACTAAATGAAGGGTTCAGTTCGAAATTCCAATGAAGTAAAATGGTTGAAAAGTCGTGAATATGGCAATAAAGATGTTGATAACATTTTGAACAATGTAAATAATTACTCCAGAATTATATAAATTATGTTGTTACGATTTTGTTGCTCTTACTTCTCATTCGTAATCTTGAAAAAGAAATATAATTTCTATTCATTACACTATATATTAACGTCATTAAATTTTCTACATTTATATTTTTTCTATTAGTAAGTGGAATATAATTTACTTTATTGACGATTTTATTTTACTACTAGAATATTTTACTTAAAAAAGTGAAAAAAAAATTCATAGCTTAATAAATAGGAATATGAATGTGTTATTATTGGGAGAAGAATTTGGAAGAGGAAAAATAACGCGTAAGTGACACACAAGTACAGATGTAAAATGTTGACAATTGGTTATTATAGACGTGAAATCTGTTTTTGAATTTTTTTTTGTTTTTTCAAAGTTGGTTATTTACCAGTAGCTGTAATGTTCATGAACTGATTTATGTGTAATAAAGAAATGAAACAAAAAAGAGGAAAACATAAATATGGAAAATAAAATACAGTGAATAAAACGAAAGGTGGAGATAACAGATAATAAAGAAAAGTGTAAGATAGTCAAGCTAAAGTATGTAAGCAAAAAATAAACTGGAAATGGAAATAGAAAGGAAGAAAGTGGAATAAAAGAAAATGTTAAAACATTAAGAAATAAAAGATATAAAAATATAGAATGCTGAAAGAGAAAAATGAAAAAAATATATCAAGAAAGAAAGTAAAAGAAAGAAAAAGTAAACAAGATAGAATGGACGGCAATTAGTTAATGTAGAATAGAGTAGCAGAAGAAAGTAGCAAATAAAAAAATAAAATAAAAGTATGGCTCGTGTTACGTTTATCGGCAAGTTGTATGAAAGCAATGGGATTCAAGATGGCGATTAATTATCACCAGCTTATTAAAATATTTTTTATTTCAAAACAAATGAATTAAATTTCTTAAAATTATTATATTTAACATACTTTTTTATCGCTTACCTTTAATTGTCGAAATGTTTCTCAATGTTTTCTTCATCCTCATATTCCTGCTTGATATTCTCCTCCTTTGGGATGTACACTGATTTAAATATTTCAATATCATTTGGAATTTATCGCCTAGCCCAAAGGTATTTATCATAGGTTATATATTTTCGATAAAATAGCTTTCTTAAAATTATTTACATTATTTGTATAATGATACAGAATGTGGCACAAGGCCAAAAAGGTGAATGAGGAAAAGGACAGTCTTCTTCTACCTTAACATTAGACTTAGCTAGCCACAAAACACTGACCCAAGCATACAACAATATTCCTTTCACCAACACATCGCAATCTTACTTACCATTCTCACATCATCCAATATAATGCCTCAAAATCCATGAAATCCTAACTAGTTTCTATATGTACAAATCATGTCTGTAGTGGGAGGGGAATAAAAGGACAAAATTAAAAATCTTAAAATTAAATCTCCAAAATTTATTATATGTAATGTCATTTTTATCGCTTACCCATATTTGTTGAAATGTTTCTCTTTGTTTTCTGCTTCCTCAAATTCGTGTTCGACAATCTTTCTCCTTTGAGATGTACACTGAATTTAATATTCCAAAAACATTTGGAATTTATCGCCTAGCCCAAAGGTACTCATTACAGACTATATATTTTCTATAAAATACCATTGGTAAAATTAATACGGCTACTCAGTTTTGCCAGGGAAATATTTAAGGTCAGTCAGTTAACTATCATACGCAATACACGCTAGGGTGATCATGACATTTTCGATTAATGACTGATTAAGAAGAAGAATGCCCCGCAGTAGGTTGCTGATTCTGAAGTAAACTGGTTGCCAGGCAAGTCCATAGGATCTAATCTGTCATGCTATTCGAATCATTGTTGAAAGGAGAAGTTATAGAATTCTCCATACTTGCCTGTCACCCACTACGGGAAGGTGCACTCTTCCCCAAATTAACCTTTAACCAATCAACACTTCACTTTTCCAAACTCAACTTCCCATTGGTTAAAAGGACACACAAATGTATCTAGTTGAGACAAATCCATTTTTCCCGCGCAGCTGTCTGGAGCCTATTTGAAAACCCAAAATCTATAAAAAGAATCGCTCGACTTAATTCAAGTCTGTCAGACACTGAGTTTCGAGAGATGACAGCTGACTCCACGCATGCCAAAAGACTGACTCAATAACACTACCAGCCTCCCATTAACTCAACAGAACTCGCACTACTATTGCTGCGTGAAGAAAAAAATTTACTAAAAAAGTGACATTATCACTACGAGATAGTAATTATACATTTAATCAACTTTAGCATATCAGTTAACGGCATACAACTCTTCATAACTTGAATCAACACTTACAATTGTCACACACGTACACACTATTATTTGAACTCACACTATTGACATTTTACCTTGCAGAAATCAAACTGTTTTAATTTCACAAACAAACTTAAACCATCAATATTCATTCACCAAATCTCTGCATCGACGCTCTTTGCAATCTTATTTCAATTGTTACATTAAACAAGCAACCTATTATCACATTGTGTACGTGAAATATATATAAAAATCATGTTATTGTTGAAATCTATAATTACGTTGTTTTTGCCTTGATTTCTTCAAGTTACATTGTCCTCATATGTTCGTTTAATTTAATTGTTTTGGATAAATGTATAATGTACACGCACATTTTAGGCCTTCACTCAATTTCAACTTCTGACACATCTTATTTAGCATACATTCTGTAACAAGTTCTGGAATTTGAACTCAGCTTTCCGATTTAATATTCCGCGCATTACACCAAAACGCATATCCAAATTATGAACACTGAAGTAGAAACTAACTTTTCTTCAGAAAAAACTAACTTTTCTTCAGAAAAAACAAGAAACTGTCTCTATTTCTAACCCTGTTTTATCTTATTTTGCTCAATTTCATTTCATCTATCGCGATTACTATACATTCTTCCTATGTTACCCCCACTTTCCTTCTTGAAACATATTGCTTTACTACTGCCACCGTATAACATTGCCGGCAAACGGATCACTAGCCAAAATAGAAAGAACATTTAGAAATGAAGAAAAGGAAGCTAGAAAAATAATTATAAAAATATGGAGAAAATAAAGATGTTTACGACGCTTCGTGTGACACATGTGCAAATGAGATAAATTTAGATTTTGTATCAAACTTAGAAAGGACATAAGGCGATGCGTGCTGCTTTGAAAAGCATCAGCACTCGAAGACCTAGAGGTCATGGGGACGCGAACACCGAACACTGGTTATGCTCGGATATACGCAATTATCGCAGGCACAGCAAGATAATTAATGAGCATACAATTAAGTATGAAAACATAGCAAGTGTAATTAATCAAAAGAAAAAATAATAAAAAAATGAGAAAGAAATAAAGAAAGAAAGTGAAAGAAATATAAAGTGTAATGTAAGTAAAATAGAACGTGAAGAAGCATTGAAAAGAGAAAAAGTATTAAAATGAATGAAGAAAGAAATGAAGTAGAAAAACTGAAAGTAAAGAAAAAATACCAATTAATGATGCAATGAATGAAAGAAGAAAATGAGAAATAAAATAAACAAATGAAATAGAAATGAAAGAAAAGTAATAATGAAAGAGTGAATGGCAAGTAAAAAGTAAAGTAAAAGAATGGAAAAATAAATAAAGAAAAAGAAAGTAAAGGAATAAGGAAAGAAAAGGAAAAAAGGAAAAGGAAAAAAGTAAGAAAAGAAATAAGAAAAGAAAAAGTAACAAAAGAAATATGAAAAGAAATAAAAAAAATGAAAGAATACGGAAAGAAAAGGAAAAAGGAATAAGAAAATAAAAATAAAGGAATGACAGAAAAGGGAAAAAGAACACAGAAAAAAAAGAAAGAAAAATAAGGGAGTAAAAATAAAAATACAGAAATAAGAAAAAAAGGGAAAAAAAGAACACGGAAATAAAGAAAGAAAAGTACTAAGGTAACGAAAAAGAAAGGAAAGAAATAACGAAGCGAAAGAAAAATGAAGGAATAAGGAAAAAAGAATGAAAATAAATAAGCAAAGAAAAGTAAAGAAAGAAAAAAGGAAAGAAAAAGAAAATAAAGGAATAAGGAAAGAAAAGAAATAAGGAATAAGGAAAGAAAAATAAGAGAATTAGGAAAGAAAATGAAAAAAATGCAGAAAGAATAAGAAAGACAAGAAAAAAGGAAAGAAAATGAAAAGAAACAAGTAAGCGAAAGAAAAGTAAAGTAAAAAAGAAAAAAGAGAAAGAAAATGAATAAGGAAAAAAAGAAAGAAATGAAATAAAGAAGCGAAAGATAAATAAAGGGAAGAGGAAGGAAAAAGAAAGAAAAGGAATAAGCAAAGAAAATGGATAAAATAAAATAAGAAAAAAATACTAAAAGAAAAAATAATAAGGCAAAAAAAGGAAAATAAGGAAATAAAGAAAGAAGTCAAGGAAAGAAAAAAGAATGAAAAGAAATGAGGAAAGAAATAAATTAAGAAACAAACTAAGGGAAAATGAAAGAAAAGGAATATTAAAAGAAAAAGAAAAATGAATGCGTAACGAAAAAGACAAAAGAAAAAAGGAAAGAGAAATAAAAGGAAATTGGAAAGAAAATGAATAAGAACAGAAAAAATGAAAAGGAATAAGGAAAGAAAAAGAAAAAAAAGGATCGAAAAAGAAAGAAAATGCATAAGGTCAGAAAAAAAAGAAAAAATGAAAAAATAAGAGAAGAAAACGAAAGAAAAGAAATAAACAAAGAAAAAGAAAAGGAATAAAGAAAGGAAATAATGAAAAGGATTAAGGATAGAAAAGAAAGAAAGAAAAAAGGAATAAGAAAAAGCAAAGAAAATAAATAAGGAAAGGAAAAGAAAAATAAAGGAAAAAGGAGAAATGGAAGAAGATAAGAAAAAGAAAGAAAAGGCATATGGAAAAATAAGAAATAAAAGGAAAAAGGAAATAAAAAGAAAGAAATTAAATAAGGAAAGAAAAAAGGAAAGAAAAAGAAAGAAAAGAAATAAGGAAAGAAAAAAATAATGAACAAAGGAAATATAACGAATGATGAAAGAAAATATGAAGAAAACTTAAGGAAAGAAATGGAAAGAAAATAATCTAAAAAACTAATGAAAAAATAATACGAATGAAAAATAAATATAGCAATATGAAATCGTAGTTATATTTTAAAGAAAACCTGTCATTGCAAGAGAAGTTACTCGTTTTAGCCATTATGCTACTTTGACATAAGCAGCAATTAAGGCTTTTTTAATTTCTTAAAAAGGCCCACCAAAATATTTTCTTAGGTTTCCAGATTACCAACTGTCAAATCTCAGGCAGTTAATTCTGAGACACCAACTTCGTTTTCAACATCTCTTCACTCGCCACTCAGCCTGTCAACTTGTCTAACAATATCTAGCAAACTATTATATGTTCTTTTTTTAATTTTAACTTTTCTGATTGGCGTTCCTTGAAAAGCAGACTCCTTTTCAACCCAAGTGGCGAAGAGAAAATGATACGCTTAATATGACATAAAATATTAGGGTAGCATTAAGAAAATAAGAAGAGGGAAATACAACGAGCATTTCCTGTGAATGCTGACGATTTCAAGAGGAGGCTGGATTTAAAAGTGATTATGGAGTCCTTGGATACCCCCATCTGAACCAATGCATAAGGAGCCAGACAAGAACTGTATTACTTCGAGACCAACACTAAGTATCCAATGCTTTTGGACTTGTGACACAATAAGCTTAGCTGAGTAAATATCAATTGGAGGTTTTACAGTGGATTAGTCAAAATAAATTAATGTAGTGTGTTAGATCCTCACTGGGGACTTAACTACAACGTCATTCTGGCAGAAGCTTTTAATAAAAAAATTGTAAGTTCATCTTGGAACAATGATTAGCAAGCGAGTGTTTTTCAAAGATATTAATAACTTGCAGGACGTGCGTTTTGTGTAAAGTATATTGCCTAGGAAAAGTAGAATCAGCAAGCGAAGTTCAAATTCTAACAAGGTCTTATGCGTTCACTTTCGCATCAATTCTTAAACAGTTTTTTTTTATAACCTGACCCAGTTACATATCAATTAGCAGTGTAGGTTGGACTGTAGCCTTGTGTTTCAACTAAATGCAATCTACTCTTCGTGGAACCATATATATATATATATATATATATATATATATATATAGAGAGAGAGAGAGAGAGAGATAGAGAGATAGATAGATAGATATTAACAGACTGTGATTAATATACCATAACAGACCGTGAAATGTAGATAAATAATAACAGACTATGACAGATAGATAAATAGATAGATATATATGAACAGACGGAGGTAGATTGGACATAGGAATCAACACTGTAGGATGATGTCACTTTCTAGCTCGACAGACCATGTCTCGTATGAAAGTCACATTATATCTTATTAATTTATATATCACATTGTGTTGTGAATCTGACTGTTATCATGCAGTGTTGATTCCTCTGTCCTGTTGATTCGTATGCTGTCACTATGCAATCTCCGATACTGATCAATTTTTCCTTTAAATATAGCAAATTGGAAACACGCATCTACACACAAAGTCAGACAAAAGCGCACACAAACAACACACACACACACGTGTATGTGTAGTTTGTGTGTGTGTGTGTGTGTTATGCTAAAAAATAATCGACCCACGCATTTCCCAAGGCCAGCATTCTGAATTTCGATCCTTGAAATACTTATTTTATGACGTGCTTTGAGCTGACAACATTTTAGCACTCCCTCGTATTGCATATTGTTACATTCTAAATTACATCTAGCCTAGAAGGAACCCCATCGGGTTTAAAATTAAGTATAATGTGCAGAAGCTCCAGGTGGCCATCTCTGCTGGAAGTACCTCTCCATCGGGAAAGTGTTGGGGCTAATCCCTGGCGCCGGAGGCGTCTCAAATGGGAACTGCCGAGAGGCCATGTGCAATTTTTGTTCTTGGTCCCATATACGCACATGACTGCCACTTTAAATTCGGCGTTGTGACACATTCCGCTCCTATGGGTGTCATGATAAACCTCTACTGATTATGCCTTAGTGTGTATCAATCTCAAATTTGCTAGACAAAATATATAAATCGCCGTATAATATGTGCCCTTTGAGTAATTTAAAATTTCTATTCGCCCAGGGCTTCTCATAGTGGATGGCAGCGCCCCATAGTAGGGTGCTGAACATCATATAGGAGCTGTGGAACAGAACTTAGCAATAGTGATCGAAGGAGAGAAATAAAATACACTATAAGTATTATGGAACAGTAACATTAACACCAAAACCATTACTTCAAGTTTCATTTTAAATTTTCGGCGCAAATTAGGGCAACATGAAATACATTGGTTTCATAAGCTATGCAAAATCTATATAAAAAAAAGTATTGGAAGATTAAACATTACTTGCAATTATCTTAAGTTGCTTCATAAAAATATATTTGAAATCTTATTAGCAGGCAATTTCTTGACTGAGTAATACAAATATAAAATGATATAACCGACACACCGGTTTAAGAAATTCTCGAATTGTAGAATGATATTGAATTAAAGTCTTTTTAAAAATTTTGTCCTGATATCGCACCTTGTCGATTTTGAAAAGACTACTGTTAATATTCCAACCATCGTGTTCGAAGAAAGAGGTTTCAGGACAGTTTTGAAATTTAAATCAAGATAGAGATAAAATTAAAATTATTGAAAAGGGAGATTTACGTCTTGTATTTAAAAAAAAGGTACCCCAAACATATTGCCATGTTTCTTCAGGACGAATGCGATCATGGCCCTTCACATCTTCTTGTTGCATTGCATTTAGTTTGTAATAAGTTTTGTCTTTTTACTATTTCTTTCAAATACTGTTCTATCATCCATTTACTCAAACACATCAAGTATGTCACGCGTTGCTTTTTATATGTCCCTCTTTCCCTTTATCTGTCCTGTGAGTATCAGATTTTCCAAGCCTTTCTTCCTCAATAAGTGTCCCAGAAATTTCAACTGCCTCTTCCTGATTTTAAGTATAAATTTTCTTTTTGTTTCAATTCTCTCCAAAACCTCGTCATTGCTTAAATGTTCGATCCATGGTACACTCAGCATCTTTCTGTAGAAGCACATTTCTGTGACTTCACGTCTCTTTTTCATCTTTGAGTAGGTTGTCCAGCATTAACTGCTATATAGGATGATAATAGCAGAAACACGGTAATAAATTCTCTTGATGCTCTTGTTACTCATGGTAAATCTCTATTTAGCGATATAGGTAAAAATTTGGTGTTACTATTATTCTTCTATCATAGTTATATAATATTATTGAATAAACCGTTTAATTGATTATTAGTGTTCATTAGGCTTGTTTACCAATTTAAAAAAAAATACGTCAGTTTAAACAGAAGATAGAGTGAGATGTTAAACATGATCTGCTATGATTTATGTGGTTCAATTCAAATAAATTTGAGAAACTGATTTGTCCTAAACACAAATGCTATGTCAAAAGTGTTTGGGAAGTTATCTGATGCAAATATTTCATATGGTAAAGACGAAATTGATTTTGAAATCAGGACAGGTCATCATCGGCTTACAGACACGTCACATTGAAACACTGGTTGTCATACTATCACCGAAGTTAAGCAACCAATATAGGTAACCGATTAGGAACACCAGATACTGTAAGGTTGCATATACGGGTAGTGCATATCCAAGCCGAGTGAGATTTTGAGCTGGAGAGCCGAGTTCCATTTCCCGTTGGGCTTGTTATATCCACATATGCGTAAATATCACTGGAAACGGAATTAATCCACCTTACCAAGTTAATAGCTTAATTAGTAAGATTTGTATCACTAAAACTTTATCATTTTAAATGAGAAAGTCTTATAATCTAAAAATAAACTTCAGACTTTTGATAAGCCGTAAAAAACAACATTTGAAATCATATGGATATACACAACTTCCTAACGAGGAAACATTTTAATTCAGTCTAGTAATTCGTCGAAGTTTAAATATCAGGGAAATGTTTTGACAGAGGACGGTATGTGCGACACTGAGATCCGTAGACGTTTGGAATGGCCAAGGACGCATTCCAAAATCTGGGCAGAGTATTGCGAGACAAGAGGATTTCTTTGGTAAAAAAGAAAAGAGTATTGAGCTCTTTCGTGACATCTATCCTCCTTTACGCCAGCGAATGTTGAACGATCTCCTCAAAGATGTAGAAGAGACTCGAGGCGATGGAGAAATGTTTCTACAAAAGGATGCTAAAGATATCATGTACCGAGCAACGATGAGGTCTTGGAAAGGATGCAAACAAGAAGGAGGTTTATATTACCATCAGGAAAAGACAGCTGAAGTTTCTGGAAAACTTACTGAGGGGTCTGGAAAATCTGATACTCACAGATCGAATAGAGGGAAAGAGAGACAACGGAAAGCAACGGGTGAAATACCTGACGGGCTTAAGCAAGAGGATGACAGAACGTTGTCTGGTGGAAGTGGCAGAGGGACGAAATTTATTGAGAGGTACAAGGGATAAGGAGAAGTGGAGAGCCATGATCGCCTACGTCCCGAAAGGAAACGGCCCATAAAAAGAAAAAAAAAGTTCTATAAATAGAACGGTAAAGTTTACAGCCTATTGAGAAAACTTTCGTTTAAATAGACAGTCTCACTTAGCATCAAATTCTCAACGCTTTGTGTAGATAGCTACTAATCATGTGTATAGATTACGGACATGACAGTTTTATTTGTTATCTCCCACGGTGCTGCCGTCACATAACTTACCGATAGTCACGCGCATTCGTTGTGGTAATTATGTAAACCTGGTATCAAGAGAGGTAATCGCTTACCTAATTTTTCAAAATAATTAAATGGTGACTGTGATGAATGACGTCCAGTCATCTTGATATTGATTTCATTTGACGTCATCAATCACGGGGCAATCGATTGCGAAATTTCTCTCGTTTCGCTCAAGACACATATACAAGAAATAATACGCACGCGACCCAAAGAGGAAAGGGAATTTATATTTGTTTGGAAGACTGAATTATTTCAAACAGAACGACTGAAAGTAATATAGAAAACTATACTTGCAGGGATCGATAAATTTTTTTGTCTTATTATATATGTGAAAAATATTACAAAGGTTATTTTTGGTGGAAAAGTATAGAAGCACGTTATATTTAAAGAAAAATAAAATTCTAACAAAATTTTTTTAATAGATGAAATATTCTTATATATTTTGGAGAAAATTTTCCTTTCTCGCTGCTGTCCGCCGACAGCTTATGGGTAAGATCTCTGACTTGTGCCAAATCGGTCGAGTTTCGTTTCCGGATTGAATGCATCAACTGAAGTGCTGTGATACAGCGAAACTGTCTGTCTGTGTATGACTATATATATATATATATATATATATATATATATATATATATATATATATATATATATGTGTGTGTGTGTGTGTGTGTGTGTGTGTGAAATGATTTTTAGTCTCATACCATCTAAACAGTATTATTAAAATACGGAATATTTTATTACTCAGTAGCATACAAAATCATCGTCTCGACTAAAAAATAGAGTTTTTATGGTATCATTCGCACGACTTTTTGAAAGAAGGAAAATCCTCGGAATTAAGAAAAATAGTGAAAGGAAACAAAACTCTTTGTAATAGAATATAAAGAGACAATGGAGAAGAAAATATCGTAATTTGCCCAGAACAAGACAAAATCTCGCCGAACAATACAAGATTCCCTGCCCTCTGCCTACAGAGTCGGAAGAGACGGGTTGATAACCACCGCCTAAATATGCTAAGATGTTGTTTCGTCTGAGCCCTCTCCAGCAAAGAGAAGAACTATGCAGAATTATTGAACCCGCAAGTGATAGAACTCAATAAATGCTCCATGGTGGCTGAGTCATTCGCTTGTGAGTTCCCGGATGCTAATGGAGCATATCTACGTGTACAAACAGGCACACGCAGTTCAATCCGCACCTCAAGCCGTTGAATAGTTTTACACATATAGTTGGCCTAACACTAACACTTAAAACGATAAATAAGAGAACGTTTTTGACTGGCGAGCAAGAAAACTTCGAGGACAGATGGGAAAGCACTACTAGTAGCAAAGATGTGCCGTACAACTACAGAATTGTAGCAGTGCATGACAGATGAGAAGATCTTATCAGCGCATAATTGACTATAATAGGCAATTCAAAGCAATCTCATGTAGACAGGGCACTTAGGTGTATTAATTTTTTTAATTTCATTTAATTCCATATATATATATACATATATAAATATATAAATATACACTGAATTATACAAATGATATCGTAATTATAATTACAAGATATATATATATATATATATATATATATATATATATATATATATATATATATATATATGTATATATATATATATATATGTGTGTGTGTGTGTGTGTGTGTATATAGTTAAAATAAAATATATAAATATATGTAAGATATGGCTATATATAATTATTGAACTGATTACACACATACGCACACACACACACACACACACACACACATATATATATATATATATATGCATTACATCGAATTCATTAACTGTGGCTCTAGACAAATACGGCACAAATTATTGGAAGAAATTCTATTCATTTTAATATCAGTTAAATTTCACACCATCAGGTTTATCAAGAGAACATTATATTTTTTTCACTCATAAACACGCACACACAAACACGTATATATATATATATATATATATATATATATATATATATATATATATATATATATATATATATATATATATATATAATAAAGCGTGAACTTAATGTACCCGTAGGTACATTTTATGCTGCTGAGGTTAATATGCTTGCATATTTTATATGAAATCAACAAAATTGTACATATAAACAATCACGGCCTGTATAGTGATGACGGACTGATAACACGGACAACAGAAGAACATATGACAGTATAAGAAAAGGGCTTTTGAAACTCTTCACAAACCTCGACTTTGAAAACTAGGTTGATATGAAGAAGACATTTTTTATATATTTGGATGTAGAATTAAATCTACAAATTTGTAGTGACTCCCCATACATGAAACCTAACACAAAATTAAAATGCATGAATGTTAGATCCAACCTTGTTTCGTGTATAATAAAGCAAATCCCTGAAGGAATAGAGTCGAGTTTATGTAGACATTCCTCTAGTAAAATAATTTTCGAAAATAAAAAAAAGATATATATGAAAGGAATTTAAAAGAAGAGGGTTATAAAACCAAACTGGAATTTAAACCTCAAATAAAACAAGTGAAGAACAATTTGAGGAAATTAAAAAAATATTTGTTTTAACCCCACATTTAACTTAGAGGTCAAGTGTAAAATAGTGGAAATATTTTTGTCAAAGTATTCATTTAACACTTCTACAAATATTCAGAATTACATAAAATAATTAAACATATTTAAACATATTTAAATTAAGCTAGAGCTGTGTTAATAAATTAGAAACTGCAATAAAACGAGAAAACACGTGAAATTTCAAAAATAACATGCAGCATAAGATCGTTAAGTGAGAATTATGCGACTGTAAAAATAAATGTAGATGTCCCTTGGATGGAGTTTGCAAAAATGTTGCCGTAATTTACAAAGCAGAAGGAATACATGCAAATGGCCAGAAAATATATACATAGGATGTATGACTGTAACTTTAAAAAGAGGTAGTAAAATCATGTCATCTTTTAAGCTGGAAAGCCTTAGAAATTCTAGTAAACTAGTCACCCATGTGTGGGAATTAAAGGCAAAATAAATAGATCCGATTTTAAACTAGAAATTTTTTAAAAAAAAAGAAGCAAAATCTTACAACAATCATAGCAATATCTGCATCCTTTTTCAACAAGAAAAAAATAGCTATAATAACATTTCCAGAGCAAAAAATACAAAATTTTGACTCAGAGATCGGATATTATATCCTGTTGCATACATACTAAAAAGTTCCTTTTGAGTTCATATGAAGTGGGATGAAAAGAAAGTATATATATTTCATTACCCCGCCACCGAAACATTTCATTACACTTGATTTCCCCTCCCCCACTTCTTCACATTCTACCACATTTCAAGGGGAGCTCTTATTTATTGGCCTTTTTAAATAAATAGCGTTCATATTTTTTATACTTTAAAAAAATAAAGCGTTAGTAAATCAATTGACCAAAAATCGCCTGAAGATATCGAAAGATTGAAACCAATGTAGCGTAATCGATTGCGGCTAGCATAAAACAGCCTGTCGCCTCTGAGTGTTGACTTCAATGTTCATATATATAGGTGTATGTGTGTGTGTGTGTGTGTACGTGTGTGTCTCTGTGTGTGTATGTGAATTTATATCTGCTTCTTGAATTATGCATTAAGTCAATATTAAACACGAAGTAGTAAATCGTATTTATTTATTTAGGAGTTTCATTTTAGATATTTTGTGTTTTCTTTGGTATAAAATGGCTGTTGAATATCGATTTCTTTTAAATTTCTTTTTCCCTCATTTAGTTGAGATTAAATTCTATCATCTTTTCTGCAATTGGACACAGTCTAGACGATTAATTACTATTTTGTTGATTGATCGATGAAGATTTTTTTAGATGTAAAGTTCAATACCGCCATATATTTGTCCTTTTATTTTCAAAATATTCAATCTTTCGTGTTTTGATACATTTTTCATAACCTGTACAAAATAATAGGAAAAACATAAATAAACATATATGTGCTTAAAACTAAAGTATTGCACGAGATAAATGATTATTACGAGAAAATGTAAATGAACGTTACACTGTATGAAGTTGTATATTTGTTTTGTGATGTCTGCTACCACTCGATGCCATTTTGGTGACGTAAACGAACACTCATTGTCACTTTCGTAATGCTCGTTTGTAATCACATATACAACTATAGTACACCGTTGTCCAATCCTGTTGTCAGACACCTTCGAATATCACTCGCACTAATAGTAATTGTTCGATAATACTCGCTTCTAAAGTAACCAGCGAATTCATTTAGAGAAATAGTATAGTGAATAGATTAGAGAATAGTAATAGAGGATAGAGTAGAAAAAGCGATCCGAATAGTAATAGAGAATAGAATAGAAATGGTGATCAATTGGAGGTAACGCTACCTCCCAGATATGCATTTTTTCTATGGTCACGTAGTCTATTTTATTCAATAAATGGATCGCCTGTGTTTGCTCATTGGTGATCTATGTTCCAATTCAGGTGTCGGCAGCGACATTTTATTCCTATATAACAATGTGTAAATAATTTTCAGCACCCATATAGGAAAGATTGGCAACTATTTATATAGTTCCTGGAATAAGAAATTAATTTAAAAATTACAAGAGTTTTTTTTTTCATTTTAGAGGACTGAATTACGGATGTACATATGTGCACATACACACAATATGTATGTATGCACGTATATACGTAGCTGAATGGTTAGAACATTTGCTCCCCGACCATGAGTCCCGTGTTCGAATCTCACCATAGTGACTTATTGACGTTATACCTCTGACGAGGTGGTTACCGCGTGTGGCACATTTAGAAAGTGCATGTATACCATACCTAGCGTTGGACAAAGCCGTGTAAGTGAAATTGGGTAAATATAACTGTTCTCAACAGTCACAAGTCATCGAGACCGAAGGTTTGAGGTTTCTGCCTTTGTTTAATCTGCTGATCATGACAGATTAGTCGACCACTCACAGACACTATAACTAAGGTCTATTCAGAAGAGTTGCAGTATAAACCACATATGAGCTCACTGGTTTTTTTTTTTTAAATTTATAATCATTTTATACAAAGCAACGCGGTAAAGTCGCTACAACGCAAGGAGTTGCTGAGAGTGAAAGTAAATGAGAAACACACACGCACACGCAAACTCACACACACGAACACAAACCTATTTATTGAAATATTGACTTACTTCATTGAGCCCAAGTAATAAAAAAAAACTGTATTTTATTAATCATTTTTCAAGATGTTCACTTTAAGTCTATGAAGCGTATTCTCGTTCTTTCACTTGTCCCTTTTACTTTCAAATATAGTCGAACGTAAATAAAGAACGCTGCCGCTGGGGACCATTCGCTTCCTTGTTCCTCTGTTGAATTCCGAAAATGTATCACATATAACAATCACATAGTTGCATAAATAGTTTCAATGTATTATTCTTTTCATTTCAATTGTATACACATGCAGTTATTATTGTTAATGCATGCATATAATTGTCGTTTGCTTTAAATTCATTGTTTTGTTTTGTTTTATTTTTACCCGAACTCAATTGTTTGCAAATATTCCAGCATCCCATAAATATTTAGTATACGACGTACAAACACTCATAAAAATTTGTTGATTCGCACTAAAATATGGTGACTTATTTTATGTTAGCATCACAACATCTCATATGGCAGTAATGTGTATGCTGACTGACGTAATCAATGCAGCCCCGTACAACTGATGTACATTTAACGTTGTATATTTTACTGATTATAGCAATAAAATTAATTTTGTAGTGCATTCGCTTATGTACGCATTTAATATTATATATTACAACTGTAAGTCTGTTATTATACCGATATAAATGATGTCTTGATTTCGCAAGTATTGTTTAGCCATTGCCTTAATTGCCAGTAACCATTGCGTGGTTATCATACTAGGAATTTTAACTAGATGAACATTTCCCTTATAAGAATTCTATCACCTGGAAATATGTCTTTCACAAACAATATTTCCTTTGTACTAAAAGAATTAGTGTCATGTAGAGTCCACAGAAACTAAGACAATGATCAAATGTTTTCGTATCTTCAGTACGCGTGTGATTTCCTGTTGAAAAAAAAAGTATGTCGTTATAAATTATAATTAGGCATCAATAA
This sequence comes from Acanthosepion pharaonis, assembly GCA_903632075.3. NCBI lineage: Eukaryota > Metazoa > Mollusca > Cephalopoda > Sepiida > Sepiidae > Acanthosepion > Acanthosepion pharaonis. The sequence goes on from CAHIKZ030002201.1 coordinate 1,674,688, forward strand.
TATGTCTAGAAGTCGTAGATTTATCAATCTGGTTTCGAGCTAGTGAAAATATATAATGATCATTTTCAGGTTTAACTTCGGAAATATACATTTATATATAATATTTGTATATTATAAAGCGTCATAATTAACGTATCAGCGTGATTCTCGTTTTCAAGCAATAATTAAGGAGCAAATTAATCATGCCACTACTACAATCATTACTCTGTCATATTTATCCCGGAACATAGAGATCAAAACTTAATAAATTCTATGAATGCGGCAATGACTGCTTTACAGGAGATGAAGATTCTAGCAGGATTTATTATAGGTACGTTCTATTTTAACAATATAAGATGTGCTGTTGACACTCTGTTGAAGGGAGACACAGAAGGAAAATTAAAAAGATATTTTGACATGAATTCTCTGGGACATGAAACCTTTATTTTATATTTGAGTGTATTTATCGGAAGAAGTTGAATTTCTTAATGATAATTTTTAAAGCAAGCTGACAATTCACCGTGGAAAAATATATATTCTTTGGTAGTTCATATATCTGCATAGAACTATAATTCTGGTATACGTCTGTCTCATAAGACAAAGACTATATAAGCCAGGAGTTAGTCTTGTACCTTACTGAGTTGCAGTCTGATGTGGAAGTACAGCTCAAATGTGAAACTGCGGGTTCCGTTTATAACTGATGCACATCTCAGTAAATATGCGATAACTTATGAAAATATATATATACATATATATATATATATATATATATATATATATATATATATATATATATATATATATATATATATATATATACATAATTGTTGAAGGATCTACAATGCGTAACAAAACGAATATTTGATTGTATATCATAATATTACTTGTATGCAATACAGTATGGCTTGCGATGCATAATAAAAAAGACTATATTTTTAAACATAGGTATTGTAGTAAATTAGGTATATTTCTGTTGATATAATTGAGACATACAGACTCATGATGAACACACACACACACACACACACACACACACACACACACACACACACACACACACACACACACACACATATATATATATATATATATATATATATATATATATATATATATATATATATATATATATCAAGAACAATATATGTGGAATAATGTACGAGAAAGTGGAAAAAAGTTTTATGTCGCATGTCATACTTTAGGTCCACATCGGAATAAATTCATTTACTTGGTGCATGACAAATGCATAAAACGTAAGATTTAATCTGATGGAGTAATAATAAATGAAACAATTTACAAGAAAAATTATAGATAGATAGATAGATAGATAGATAGATAGATAGATAGATAGATAGATATGAAAGAACAGTTGTATTTTCTTTAGTAATCCGATACTGTTTAATAAATACACGGAGCATCTACTCAAATATAAATGTCTATATATCAAAATATTGTTAGCATGTTGAAAAATTTCCACTGATACACACACACACACACACACACACACACACACACACACACACACACACACACACATATATATATATATATATATATATATATATGAAGTGTGACCCAAAACTGTTGGTCGGGAATGTTAACTTGCTTGAATGGAATTTGGGCGCTACTCTTTTGTAAATTCACTTCAACGATTTCATTTTCCGTTCTGTTAATCTTTAGCATAACTTCACATTTATCTCTGGTGTCCCCTGAGTAGAGCAGCAAATTGGCAGAAAATTTGGTTATCAATTCACACACACACACACAAAAAACACACACACACAAAAACACACACACACACACACAACACACACACACACATATATATATATATATATATATATATATATATATATATATATATATATATATATATATATATATACGAGTATTTGTACATATGTAAATATGTGAGTATCAATATGTAGATATTAAACTGTATCCTTATAGAAATTATATATAAATCAATGTCTTTTCATTTTTTGTTTTTATCACACACAAATTTAATCTTTATTAATGCTACGATAGCTTCCGGTTTAAATCCTAATTGTTAAATAAACCGCTTTAATATACTATTTCCATTGAGATAAGATTCCTAATTTTGAATTATTCTTGGTTATTTCTAACAGATTTTACAGGTTCATTTTCGAAGCCACAGACAAAGAAGAATTCAGATACGAGAAATTACCAATCGATTCCAATGCTTAATGCAGAATGGAGTCTCAAATTTAGATTGGTAAAATGCTGAAACATTTATGCTGATTATCGCAATAATTATTTATAGACTTCATTTAAACGGTCGAATATAAACTGAACACCTTGTAACATCTGATACACAAGATCTAATTTATCAATGATAAAGCTTTATTGTCGTTTTGATTTTGATAAAAGAAAATATTGTTAAGAGACATTAATATAAAAACGTCTTTTCTGGCACAGCGGATTTGTCTCGATCTCACAGGGAATATCACTCGATATTGTCCTTAGTGAGGTCTACAATGATCACATATGAGTTCGATGTTGTACTCCCAAGTTTTTCGAAAGCAACTGCTTTGGTTGTAGTTCATGTCGACTGAACAATTGCAAGATCGAAACTGATTATGAGAGAGATATTACGCCCGATGAGCAAGAATATGTATATGAATGCACCCACCCACGCAAATACGTACAGATTAACATATTTGTGTGTGATAAAACAAAAATGAAAAGACATTGATTTATATATAGTTTCTATAAAGATACAGTTTAAGTGACATTCAATCATTCAGAGGCTTCAGATGGATGACATTTCATTTGAATAAATAATGTGGATGCTGCATTTATCCAATAAAATTGTATTTTGTTGACGCCGGATAATTGGCAAAACATATCAAAGTAAATATTTTCTATATATTTTTAACATGTTACCATAACTAGATTTATATCTATCTCATTATATATATATATATATATATATATATATATATATATATATATATATATATATATATATATATATAGTCTTAAGGTGTGCTATATTTATGGGATAAAGTGCTCAATATCAGAGATAGAGCGCGTTTAAATATAAAGTGAACATTGAAGTCAATACTTAGAGGCGACAGTCTGTTTCATGATAGTCGCAATCAGAAGTGGGCATGACGATTGCGTTTAACATGAAACAGTCTGTCGCCTCGGTCTTGACTTCACTGCTCTATTATATTCACATACGCTCTATCTCTGATATTGACCAATTTCTTCCATATATATACCAATTATATATATATATATATATATATATATATATATATATATATATATATATATATATAGACACATATATGCGTATATATGTTTGTGTGTTTCTGTGCGCGCGAGCGCACGCGTATGTAATTGCGTGCATGTGTGTGTAATTGTATACTCGTATTTATTTTAAGCTTTCCGAAATAGTCACGTACTTATGATTTTATTTTCATTAATTTTCTTCAGAGTAAGCTTCACATATCCATTTGTTTCTATTTCGTTTTTGATGTCTGCATCATTTTTGTCATTATTTAGTTTGTTTATTTGCCCTCAAAATCTGTTTATGTTCATTAAATCTAATATTCATTGAATAGCATATGAACACAATAGTCTCCTTTCTTTAGTATAACGTGACATTTTGATGAAGACAGATGGAGTGAGAAAGTTATTTGTCAAATCACAGAGAATTTAAAAGAATAATTACATAACACTTCCTTTTAATTAAGCCAAGAATGAAGTCCACGTCAATTTGACGTCATCTTTTTGCGTTCATCTAAGTATATTTCATAAAATAAATCCATTTAAACCTGTAGTATTTTTGATGTTGACGGAGCAAGAGACCTTTGGTATGTCCATTTGGATAGACAGAGCGTATTACTATAAACTTTTATTAAAAGCAAAAAGAGTATTAATATTGGATAATATATACAGATAATAAAAAAAAAACAATATATGAATGATTTCTCGTATGCCTTTTGTTAAATTCAATCGTTTTAACGTTTTGTGACTAACGATTTGTGGTCAAGTTTGATTTTATCACTATAAAAATCTTACCCATTGAGTGTAATTTTAACATTGACTAGTAGAATCTAATGTGTTATGAAGCTATCTAAAACCACTACAACACGATTAATATCCCGAACGAACCAACAGTTCAAAGTGGCACTATATTGTCTCAAAAGATAAAAAAGAATTCTGTATTTCCCGCCTTGTTATGTGTTTAGCAGCAAATTAAACATTGCCGTTCCATCTGCTACTCTTTCTTTTGTTTACGTGGTTTATAAAAGCAGCTATAAATCTGGAGTGAAATTTATGATAAAAGGCTTTTACGCTAATAAGTTCGGATCCTGTACGTTGGTGGGTGTTTACGTTCTTCCATCGCTCATTGATTAAAGATTGTAGATTTTATATGGACAGTAGTCACGTGACACAACCGATTCAGGCAGATGTAAACAACACATGCTAAAACAAATGAAGGAATATAGTTGTTGTGATAGCCAGATATGGACTTAAACGAGACAATAAAACAAAAGTGAAAGCATCACGGGGGAATATGCGCTGTTGGTAGCAAAGACGGTAACTGGAATTGTCGCTTGATGCTGTGTGACATTTCTGTGAAATGGTGAACCTCTATAAAGTAGAAATGGTAATGTTTGTTGTTTTGATATTAATGTCGAATAATTTGAAAATATTTTAAAGGACATTTTCTGAGCTTTCAATTTTAACTGATACAGATTCAAAAGAAAAACTGTAACGTTAACAATAGTAATTAGAAAGGAAGATTTAAGTAAAACCCAAGCAAAGCCAAATATAAATAAACACCGATACACACTCATGCAAACGCATTATCATATTGCTCAAATATACCATATCTTAATTTGTATAACATGACATGAGTATATTACGATCTTATGTTTATGAAGCTTAAACCCTATGTATATTTTTTAAAACTCATACCATATTATTCGCATAGAATAAATATTGCTGACATATTAAATACCTTTTGTTAACAAATTTTATCAATTCTTGCTAAATGTGTTTTATTACCTTTTGCGCTGCGTGTATTCTGAATCTTGAACTACAAATAAGGGTTGTTTAACTGAATAAATATTTCTGAAAACGTATGTTTCTGTATAACATGACGTCCGTACATTTCCTTTAATGTTTGTTAAAAATTGATCGTATTATTAACAAGAAAATATGGTAGTATTACATATTTCATTGGAGCGGAAAATTTTTCAAATGTTTGTATTTCTCAGAAATATAATCATGTTTAGTGATATGAAAAAATCAAATTAACAAATTCGGTGTCAACATTTATATATTTTTCACTTATGTGCAAGAATATTATAGTAAGAATTCCTCCAGATAATAAATCGTATCAATGGAAAGTGTTATAATTTTCTGAAAACCAGATCTTCTTCTGATTCGTGTTACATAAATGTCCACCACTGGCCAGATTTGTACGCTCCGATACCCAAGACTGAACTAAAAATTCCGTCAACTGCGTATCGGCTCCGCACATAGCTACCGTTTTACTTACACATTCAAATAAAAATACAATCCAGAATTTCTACTCAATAACACCCACTCCCGCCTAAAGATACAAAATAAAAATTGGGGCCGATCTGAGCTTAAGAAAATGAAATAAACGCTCATCAACAGCCAGGATTCACAACGCCTGTCGAAACGCGAACTCCCATCTCCAACGACAACTCAGCAAAGGCCGTCACCGGAGTAAGTCAAAATTCACCTATTGTACACCACTACGGAGATCTTTTACGATTCTACTTAACTTTTTCTTTCAACGAGACATTTACACCAATTTACCATTTGTTGTATTTTTACGTTAATATAATTGTTTATTTCTGAAACCTCTGTTGTTTTCTGTTCTGCCATTTTACACGTAATATAACCAAAGCCTGTGTTACAAGAATTTGTAGTGATCATAACGAAAACTAGAAGTGATTACACAATGGGTTTTTTGAATAATTGACAACGGATGTTAATTAACATGTCAAGTAAATGTAAAGTTCATTTTTTTGATGTTGAAAGTGACAAAGAAATTCTTTTATTCTTCATTTAACCTGTAAATGCATAAGAGCTGCCAAATTTTCGGACGTCAAATTAAAACATATTTCTCGTGATGTAAGATGTGCTTAGGAAAGTCCCGAGAAGTTTAGCAAAACATTTTCAAGAAACAGAGAATCAAAAAAGTATTTGAAACAATCAAATAATTTTTATTAAAACCTGCATTGCATGGGTGTAAACCAATGTGATCAGAGACGCTATTATTAGAATCAATATATAATGAGTTCAGTTACCCAATACTGGTGAAATACTGAGTTGATGTTAACGCAAAAAGAGAAGATTTGTCAGGTTATAAATGTTACTGTTTCAATAAATGCCAAAGTCAGATTCAGACAATTTAAGATTTGAAAAATATCTGGATTTTAAAGTAACGAAATCAACCATGAGTTAAAAGCAACAACAAAAATAATAATAATAATAATAGAAAATTCAGATTGTACGATTACGATAATAGAAAATCAGAAACAGTTAAAAGAAATTGTCATATACTGAAATGTGTCTCAAAATCAATTCTAAAAATATAGGGAAGGTGAGAAGTTATTTTAAGAATTTTTTAATAACGATAAGAAAATTCAATAAAAACCCGAAACATACAGAGAGATGTATTCGTTTCTCAACTCACTCAATTCTTTATGGTATCATCAGAAAAGTTGATGGCAAAACAACTAATAATAATAATAATGATGTATGGCAGTTATGAAACGGTGTAGACCTAATAGTAGGGCCAAAGAAAATATTATAAAATACTCAATGAGTAAATATAACAACAACAGCATCAATAATAATAATAATAATAATAATAATAATAATAATAATGATACGAAGAACTGTTTATATGTAAATTGTGTGTGATATGTGTTTTTTTTACAAAAAAGATCAGTGGAAAATGTCATGAAGCCATTTGTGACCTTAGATCTCTTCTTGGAACACAGAAGGAGTTATATATACAAAATAAATCAAAGATAATAATAATAATAATAATAATAATAATAATAATAATAATTGTTATTAGAGACCGCTAACAAAAAAGTGCCTCCTTGTCAGTCCCTGCAGACTGCAATGTATCATTGAAGATCTTTGACGACCTTGAAATCGAAATTTCAAAAATGTGGCACATGAAAACATCAACAAATCCTCTTGTAGTTGGAGCCCTCGGATTGGTTGGAAAAGATTCCAGTAGACTAATTGGAAAGATTCTTGGAAGCCCATGCCTTAAAGAAATTTTTTAAAAATGTTCTCACAAGTACAGCCTACACCTTATGAAGGGCTTTATCTTTGTAAAATATATTTTTAATTGGTCCTTGGAAGATGTCATGATGCCATTTCTAACCTTAGGTATCGGGGAGGGACCCGGAATGAAATTTGTACACACCAGAAATCAAAGGAAATAATAATAATAATAATAATAATAAAAATGCTCCTGACACATTGCAGGAAATAAGTAGAAATCTCAGCACAGCTTGGATAGGTTACCATAAAGTCTTTGATAGTGTGTCACATTTTTGGATCCTTAAGGCGTTGGAAATGTACACACTTTTCTCGATGATAGTAAATTTCCTTAAATATTGCATGGAACTGTGGAATATCTCATTATAACGAAATCACATTAATGGTGCTGCCACTTCCAATCGCCTGAATATCCGACGAGTGAACTCTCAAGTCAACTTCCTGTCACTCCTTCTGTTTCGTCTCTTGTTAATACCCCTTTCGCATCAACTAAACAATTATAGCGATGGATACAAAG
>CAHIKZ030002201.1:1690000-1695000 GCA_903632075.3 Acanthosepion pharaonis
AATTGATATAAGCACGTCGGATCTAACGAGCGTTTCTCCTGCCAAGCTAGACGCAGGCTCGAATCCTGACTAAGGGCGCATATTTCTTTAATATCCAGGCCGGTAGAACGTAATACATATCCTGTTTGAAAATTAAAAAAAAAAAAAAAAAAACATATCGTTTACTCAAATATAGGCATGCACTAAAATTAAAAATGAAGTGATCAAATTCAGTCGATTTAATAATTAAATAACCCATCATTTATTTAGAAATATATGTATGTATGTATGCGTGTGTCTGTGACGGGTTAAGTAAGAAATAGGAAACTTTATAATTCTTTAAAAATCGTGACATATTTATAAACGTATCCTATTTGTTTCTCATCCTACAATTTATTCGATTGCGATACATATTTAATATATATATATATATTGCGATACATATTTAATCTATATATATATATATATATATTTAATATATATATATATATATATATATATATATATATATGTGTGTGTGTGTGTGTGTGTGTGTGTGTGTATGTATGTATACACAATTGAGATATTCAAAGACTCCATCGTTACGATTCCAGGTAGAGCCGTTTCATATTTTAAAGACGATTTGGTGAAAGAATACCAGTTGTTGTACAATCTTTGCTTCCAACTCTCAGACTAGACACAGAGTGACCCGTTGGGTCAAGAACGGTTCATGTTATGAGAGATTTGAAGAATTTTGAAATAAATATACTTACTGTATAAACAACTCGTATTTTTAACAACTCTTTTATACAACTCGTATTTTAATTCTTACAAATATTTTTTAGTCAGATTAACTAAAGTATATTTTTTAATATTGCAAAAATATTTTAAAATCAGAAGTAGATATACCCGGCGTCCTAATCGTAGCGATGCTTGAAATAAGTGGATATTTAAGGAGAAACCCTCGAACGGACTGTTCACTGATAGTTTAAAAATTAAATAGCGGAAGATCTAAAATGGCTTGACAGCGTTCTCGGAGAGTTTAACAATCAAATTGTTGTTATCCTAAAAAAAGGCTGGAATACGTTCTTTGGGAGCGTAATAATCAAATAGTACTAACCCTTAAAAAGGCTCGAATATATTCTCTGACAGAGTTACAGTTTAGTTGTGGTAGCCCTAAAAATGGTCTTTTTTTTTTCGTTTACGCACAGCAAGATACGGTAGTAAACTGAAGATATGTCAAAGGCTTCCAGTGAAATAGACACGGAATCTAATACCAACAAAAGAGAAATAGTCAGTAAGAGTTAGACAAAAGTAAAAATACGTAAAAGATTATCACTCACCAAAATCATACGTGAAAACAAGGACAAAATGGAAAGACTGAGACATTATAGAATTTGTGAAAACTGGCGGACATGTGAAGAGCCTACAACACTTTTCTGTAGAGAACAGTTCTAGTTTTGTTCCATTTGAAGTGAAAGTGAATAAATTTGATTTGCTTCCCACTCTAGAAGAACCAACATAGATCCAGTTCTCCATGGGAAAAGAATGGCTCACCTAAATATAAACCTGCAGTGGAGAACATTTCACCTTGAGACTTGTTGATTGACATTGCGAAGCAAAGTCTAAGTAGAAATTTCAATCTGTGGAGATCAAAAGGTGATTTCCGCACCTGATGGAATGAGTGGTATCCTTGGTATATCCGCATCCTGTGAGAATAGCGAACTCACTATCATGTGGCATCTGTTTCTTAACCACAAGGCGGGTTCAATTGCAGAGCATTGGTGGTTCTAGGTTTCACAGAAACATCACTCGTGCTCCGATGTTGAAACTCAGTAGTATATCGGAAATATACTAAAGTTTTCTAGTGAAATAGACGAGGAATTTAATGCCGACAAAAGAGAAATAGACAGTCAGAGTTAGACAAAAGGAAAATACATGAAGCGTATCACTAACCTAAATCATGCGTGCAACTAGGGGCAAACAGGAAGAAGGGAAACATTATAGAATTTTTGACAACGTGCGGACATGTGAAGAGCCTACAACACATTTCTGTAAAGATCATTCCTAGTTTTTTTCCGTTTCAAGTGAAAGTGAATAAATTTGTTTATCTTCTCACTCTCTAAGAACCAACATAGAGCTGCCCATGGGAAAAGAATGGCTCACTTAAATATAAACAAATAGTATTTCTGCACCTGATGTAGTGAGAGGTATCCGGGTATGAATACATCTCTCCCATACCATATCCTCTGAGAATATTGACCTCAGTAACATGTGGTACCAGTTTCTTAACCACAAGGTAGATTCCACTGCAGAGCCTTGGCAGATTCATGTTTCTCAGGAACATTACTGGGATACCGATTTTGAAGCGCAAAGCTTGAGGCGGTAATCCGGAGGGAGTTAAAAAATTTAGACACTCTACAGGATAGTGAATGACCTCTTGTGGATTGGCAACGGTGTCAATTGACTTGTAGATTTGAAGGTTCCTGGTAGGAATTACGGCATTTCTTCATTGTTTTTGGCAACACTGGTGTTTTAAGGAACCAATATTTCTCTCTTGCACATCCAACTGGCTTTTCCAAACCTAGAAAGACAGCAGCTTTGAGGTCGTGAAAAGTATTTACAACGGAGCATGAAGCTGATATAACTCCAGCTTCATCCGATGGCACGATACTGTCACCGACTTCCAGCAAATTCTTTGAAAATAGCGCTGACTTTCATGATGGTTTTAAGATCCAACATTTTTTACTTGTTGTGGCAGAGGTGACGACTTCATGCATGCTTTCCCACCTTCCGCCCTTGTATCTTTGGGAACATCGGGGAGAGTTTGCCTGAAATCACACTTACTCCTCCCTTTAGATGTTGCCAATCACTTATGTCTCGTAAAGTCCTACACAGGGCCTCGAGACCTGCTTTGTGGGTCATTGTGCACTCATCCCAAACAATGAGCTCACACCTTTTCAGGTCGTTAGATTTATTTGAACCATTGCTGATGGTTCAGGTCGCTGAATCAGACGAAGTCAAATTTATTTGCAGCTTAAAGGCGGAGTGCATTGACCTACCACTGGGCAGAAGGGTTGCAGCAATTCCAGAGGATGCCACAACCAAGGCAATCCCCTTCATTTGACTTATTTTTGCGAGGAGTACCTGCGTGACGAGTGTTTTAACTATCCTTCCACGAGAATCCAAGAAGAATAAAACACCTTTCCGAAGGTAAACGGAGTTAAAATAGTAATGTAAGCCAACTGCTTGTCCTTAAGGAACATTGGTTCGTATACGTTCAAGAGCGTTGTCGAATCTGGAGTTGACTGAAGAGTATTTGAACTCGTTCGGCGAACGAAGGAAAGGCTTAAGTTTGCAATGAATTTTCCCCCATAGAGAAAATCCTCTCTTCGATGTCAATAAGCGCTCTGTTTATAAATTCGTCACTGAATCCTGCGTCAAAGTCACGAAGAATTAGTTTCCCATTGTGTTTGAAGTCTTCGGAAAGGTCCTCTTTGTATTTATCCCATAAAAACAGGGTCACTGAGTTCACACGTCTGCAGTAACACAGCAGAGAGTTAGGAGAGACTTCTTGCTATTCGCATTGAAGCAGCCTCCGTAATAGTTGCCTTCCACTGAGCACAATCTACCAGCAAACCTCCAGGTACGTGCGTCAAACATCCCCATTATATCTTTTAAAGTCGTCGAATCACCTTGGAACTATTACCTCATGTAATAGAAGCTGAAGTTAGATGCACACCAGTTGGCTGGTGTGGACACTATATATTTTGCACAGGCAATGGTAAAACTGCCCATCAGCACTTGTTCCTACCTTTCTTCGTGTCCACCCATTATATTTCTAAGTGTAGTATGATGGTACTGGAAGGTAAAGGGTTGCTTGAAACAATGAAATTCTGTCAAAGAATTTATTGGATACTTAGTCAAAGGTCATGATCGCAGATCACCCCTTTTTGTCAGGCCCTGGGCATAGATTGAGTAATTGAGTAAACACTAAGGACGTGGTATAGGCAAACGTTTACACAGGTGAAGGGGCTGAAAGGGTGCATTATTAATGCTAAGAAACACAGGTTAAAGGTTGTCTTTGCAGTCATCCCCTTATGCAAAATGAATTAAGAAATATGGCGATGAAATGTGGGTCATTGTGATCGTGGGCAGTAATAAGGGGGTAAGTAAATGTTAAAGACGTGGTTAAAGGAGAAATTTACACCAAAGAAGCATTAATAAGGTTCATGCACACATGTCAAAGGTCATGCCCGAAGTTCAACCCGTGTTATCATACCATGGGCGTTGTCGAGTTTAATCAGTTTAATTAATAAGCAGAAATTTAATCAGTTTAATCAAATAAATAGCAAATCTAAAGCGAATGAACCTGACAAAACATTAGTTTAAAGCAATTACTTAAGTATGGGTATTATTCTTGCCAAATTTGAAACGAAATAAAATTTAATCAAATAGCAGAAGCTTAATCCGTTTAACCAAATAAATCGCAAATTTAAATCGAATTAACTTGATGCAAAATTAGTTCAAAACATTCCGTGATGCATAAGTGAAGTTGTTGCAAAATTTGGAACGGATTTGTTGGAAACTACGGAAGTTTATGGCAATAAAACGAATTTTACGCAGATATTCGCGGATATTTCGCGATTTACGCGAATGAACTTAAAAAATGATCGAAGCAATTTTTATGTCATGAGTAATGCTCATGCCAAATTTTAATAAAATTGCTCGAAAAATCAGGAAATTATAGACCAAAAACTGGTTTTCTGAACAGTGCCTCACGGTTTTTCGTTATACACAAGGGATCCGGAAAAAATAAATTTTCTATAGTAGTGAGTCAAGATTGAGCGATATCTGTTAAAAATGTCGAAAGCTAAAATGAACGTGCATACATACACACAATCATATTACACGTATTTCATGTACATATGCACTAGCTACTTTAACAGAGCCAGTAGATATTTGTTGCCACTAGCTTTGAAGAAATTTATTCTATTACATTATTTCTTAAACCAGTGTCTATTGGTCACAGACAGTTTGGA
>CAHIKZ030002201.1:1700000-1747500 GCA_903632075.3 Acanthosepion pharaonis
CTCAATTGTTGTCGAACAATGGATCAAAAAAAAATAAATCCCACAGAATCTTTTCTTCGCAACTCCGGAAGGACGATATATTCAGAAATAAATTCCACAGAATCTTCACTCAGAAACTTCCGGGGAACAATGGATCAGAATAATTCCCGCGGAATCTGTTCTTCACATCTACGTTAGAACAATAGACCAGAAATAAATTTCACGGAATTATCTCTTAACAAATGCCGTAGAACATTGAATCAGTAATACATTCCACATCATCTTCCCTTCGTAACTACCGTATTATTTCTTTCCTAGCTATCTTAAAGACTATATAAACAGAAACCTTTCTTAAATCTAAAATCATCAAACTGATCTCGCAGTCCTTTGATAGTATAATGATAAGTGCCTACTATATTGTTATTCCTGCTCAGCTGGCAGTTCTTTTTATGGAAGAACTGAATTCGGTACAACTCGCGCTAAATGTACGTGTTCTCGCACACTAAAGCAAGCTTTGAAAATATATCAATCACGAGACAATAAAACTGCAATGTCTGTGAACCATGAAAAAGCCCTAGTGTTGTCAATGAAATTGCCTTTTTATTAGAGATAGTAAACTGAAATCACGGATAAAATATTTTTCTAATAAAAATCTAACAAATTACATCCTAAAATAAGTATGTTGTTAATTTTGAGAACATAAAATTATATTTGCAATGTAAGAACGCAAAATAGTCTCCCTTAAGTTAAACACTTACACTAGTGCATAAGCTTGAGGTACTGCTGTAAGGTGACATAAATTTCATTTTGCAGACGATTAATATTATTGCCTTTGATAATCGGAAAGCACCTCACAATAGTGATTTATATTGGACATCACAAATACGAAGACATAAGCAAATTGTGAGAAAAGAGTAAAATGGGAGAAAAATAACATGAAACCGGAAGGAATTTATTTAAAACTAGCTTAGAAGTCAACTTTCTGTCCGACTTTAGGCTAGTTCCTGCGGGGGACTTTTGGGCCTTCGGAATTTTAGCTTCAGCGTCGTAAGTACCTAAAAGTTATGAGAATTATTTTATCACTATACAACAGCTTAATTCGGTCTAATCTTTCTTCATATGCGCAAACGATCTCCGTAGTTTGTTTACATATATTTTGCACGCAATTTTTCTTTTCTTTTAAAAATCACCATTGTTTATGATCCCTTCACGTAAAGTCAATCTTAAAAGACATTAGTGAAATCGAACTATTTAATATTTCGAATACATCACAGTAAGAAAGCAAAACCAATGAAGAAAAAACATCTGAGCAACGTACCCCAGTTTTAAAAGTTATTTCAGTATGAAAGTTTATCAGGTGGTGGAACTTTGCTGGTGCCACTGGAAATCGTATATTCAATTTCAGTTATTTGTGTTGCTCTCTGACAATTCGGACGGACTCCGAAAAATTGACATTTGAAACAGTTCTTGATTGACGCTGCAGTGTAATGTAAGGTTGTGGGTTGGTAACTTTTGTTAACAATGGCTGTTCAGTCCTTCGCCTCAAGTGAAAGCCATTTCGACGTTTAATTTCACTGTCTTACTTAGAATAGCCCTTAGTAAAGCAGATTTTACGATTGCTGGTGAAGTGATTGGTGTTTTTACCGGACGTATAATATTTTATTTTTCTAAACGCTGTAACTCTTCTAAGATTTTTTTCTTCATAGGAAGTGGCAAGCGTCAAGGTGTTGCTATAGACACTGTTTACACAGTCTCTTTTAAACGTATTTTAAACATAATCTGGAGTCTACCAATGTTCATGAAAGTTCTGTAAATTATTTTCTATAATTGTGGTCTTCCCTTCTTATAGAATTCACCATCTTCAGTAGGTTGAAAGCTTTTATTGCTTGTGCCATCAGTAATGGTTTTTCCTCAAATTTTAAATAAAAAAACAAATCCTGTTTTGACTTTGCTTTTGAGCTTTCTAGTAAATCCTTCATACAACAGATAACATTTATCTGGTGGTAACCTAGTGTATAGAGTAGTTTTTATTTATTTATTTGTGAATAATTGCGGAATTTTTACTTCTGGAGACTACCATTACAATTGCCCCTGTATCGGATTTGAAATGAATTACTTTACTACATAGCTTTGAAGTAATTTTAATTTTATCTTGCCATGCTTCTTCCGTGAACGCTTTAATTCTGTTATTAGTAGTAATAAAATCAAGGACGTAGTATGGTTCTCCCCGCCCTCGAATTTTAGATCTGCCAATCCGACAAGTTTTTTAGAATATATTTTGTTTAACACTTTCGACAAATTGTATTTTTGGCTGGAAAGTCGTTTTGTATGTCAGACGGAATATTTTCCAGAGCGTTTACATTTATTTGTCCTTTTTATGGTGTACACTATCTTGAGGCTAATTTTGATATTTCTTTGGTGTTATTCTGCTAACGTTTGTTTCCGCTGCAGTTGTGTCCTAAGAAATCTGTTGTATTTGTTGCTTGGAAATTTCATAGGATCTGCCTATGTCTATATATTTTTCTAGGGTCAGCTTTTTATCCTTTAAAAATTTCCCCTGACTGTATCATCTTTAACCCCTACAATTATTTTTGTCTCAATTTAGCGTGTCTCTTATCTCCTCAAAATTTTAGTCTTTTACTAACTGTCGGAGCGCAGCGATATATTCCTCTATACACTGTGAAGCTACTTGCTTTTGAATATATTTGTAAGCTTTGTACGCTTCATGATTTTCTCCAGCAGACGTTATTACTACTTCCAAATGTATTCTCTTCATTATCGAATGTCAACCCTTCGTAAATGTCGTATGTGTATTCTCCTATTATTGACAAAAAGACAGATATTTGGTATGTAATATTAGGGTCTTTGTTGAGTCGACTGGCTTTTGAATACTTTCGAAAATTTCGTATAATCCTTTTCCAGTTAGTCGCCAAATTCCCTGATAAAACCATTTTTTGCAGGAGGTTTTAACATAAATTGTTAGCAGTGAAATAGTCTGGGTACCGATGGTTTCCAGTGTTGATGGCATGGTGAGCAGCTCATTTCCAGAGATGAAATCCTGCTACTTTCCTGTATACTGGCATTATATTCCTCATCTTGTTGAGGTGTGGGGGCTATCTGGTAGCCATGCCGAAGTTGATGGTACAGGTGATTTTGTGGCTGAGGTGACTCCGCCATAATCCTGGAGTTGCCATCTCAGTTGACAAGCAAACAGTCAATAAAAACGAGGATCTGTCTATATTTCTGAGATGAGGTATTATGTAAACTATTTATATTATTCAGAATATTGTCCTCATCTTTGTCACCATATTTATTACAAAGATTCGGCCGTTGTACGCTCCGGCCTTCCAAAATCTCCTGAGACGATCAAGCATAGAAATGAATACAATATGGGAACCAGTAATAAGTTGTGCCTGAGAAAAGCGATAATAACAACAAAAATTGCAATATGAGCTCTGGTAAAACATGCAATTATAAGAGCAAAAATTGAAATAAGAGCATCGGTAAAAATAGTTGCTGAAGACATTAGGTTTATAATACCCGGAAATTCAAAAACACATGTCCACAAGGACACATGGCAGAGTAGATAAAGCCTTAGTTAGATCCAGTAACAGGAACCAAAAGAGTGTGAGTTCAATACCTGGCTAAGGCAGTGGAGGACTGAATAATGACATCCATTAAAACATGGCACGCGAAACTAGAACATTCTACACCAGTGAGCGAAATAAGGGGTTCAGTTCGATATTCCAACCACCTGAAGAAGGTCAGAGCGTACAACGGCCGAAACTTTGTAAGAAATATGGCGGAAAAGATGAGGACAATAGTCCGAATAATGTAAATAGTGAAAAAAACGATGATTTCTTATTTTCTATTACGCGACATTGACCATAAAGAATGACACTGAACAAAATGACAAACCAAAGTTCTCAAAATGTGGTACTCACATGAAATGTCAAAATCAATAAAAAAAATGGCGAAAAATAATTGTTCAAAGAAATCCTCTCGAAAGTCACGTGCCCAGTGAAAGTCTATGAGAACAGTTCCAGCACATAATCAACTCGTTACCAGGTAGAAATGAAAATCTCCCTTCCTCATTCATGCTCCGTTTTTTATAGCGAAGGGAAATACCATTTTTAACAAGGGAGGTAACAGGGGATTACTCCTCACCTATTAATTCAGTTTGTTACTCATTCGCCAAGATCGAAAAATAAAAGTAAGTGGAAAGCTATAAATATCGAAGGTGAATGAATGATAAAAAACGGAAATGTAAAATTAAATAAAAAAAAATAGATATATAATCTAAGTTATGTACAAAAGGAGTACTCTTATTGTATCAATGTACTCATGAATAAGTCGATGAAATATAATAAACAACGGCTTACTGTGAAATAAATCGTTCAAACTATGACAGGTATCTCGAGAGGAGTGATAATTTTCTGTAAGGTTGCGGAAGAAAATTATACTATATTGTTCTTTACCCTTCTTTTAAAGGATTTTTACGGTCAGAAATCTCCTCCCTTTTTTGGGAAAATCTAGAAGTTGCCAGGAGTGACATTCTTCAGATGTGTGATGCTTCTCATCCGCCGCTCGAAAAAGACCCTGCTCAAAACTTGAAAACTTGGTAGTCAATATTGTCAGCGTGATTGGATAATATCCGGTCAGTGCCTTGTATCTTCTATTCCTCAAATTGTCAATCAGATAGAAAATAATTACAGTCCACATGTATTTCTCGTTATTCTTCCTCTTGAAGGACAAGTAGAGCTCAAATCATTTTCAGCAGATTCATTGTAATGTTTGAAACGACAGTGGCAATCTTTTATCGAATGCTCGTGGAATCATTATCGAAAGCCAAATTTATTGAAATAGATTACGTGAATAAATATCAAAGATTCAAATAAAACTTGATGCAATTTTTTTCTGTAAATGCAACGGTCACACATTACACAAGATCATGCAATGGCTTCTCAGTGACGAATGATTAATTCCCTTATCACTTTATGCACGAGGAGTAAGGTTTCCTCTTATTGGTTACAAACTTACATCTAGCTTGCACAACTGTTTCTCAACATATTCAGAATGGCTTCATAGTTTTCTGATTGTATGTATACTTTTTCTTTTGCTGAAGCGATTTGTGTAATACCATTGGTGATAGCAAATGCTCTAAGCTAGCGCCAACATATTTCCATAAGTTGCCACATGACCGCATCAAATTCGCGAAACACTTAAGTAGGAAAAACACATGAGTTCAAAATTTTGTATTTTGCTAAGTGGTATGAGTAGATGTATCCTGTGTCAATAACTTTTACGTAATAGCGTCATTCTTAGGATATTGAAATATATATAAATATTGCTAAGAGTAGCCTAATGGTCAACAGCATGAAAAAAATGTCGTCGTTTCTCGGTACAGTTCAAGTTGATTGAATTCAATTTATATGTGTGCCTTCGGATAACGTAGGGAAGTATATCAATATCTTGCGTGAGTCACAGATTATTCAAACTGTTGTAATCCAATAAAATAGAGAGAGAGAGAGAGAAAGAGAATGGCATAGTTAAGTAACCACAATAAATTGTGAAATACTGTTAACTACGGAGCAATGTATTTCGACGCTCAAAATAGAGAAATCTTGTTAAAAAAAAATAAAATGCGCTCCTTAGCGGTATTCGAACCTGGATTCGTATGATAATTGGGAAACTATCGTTAGATCACACGTATATTAAACCGATTCGGCCACGAAGCATTTGGATCTAATGTCGGTTTCCCTCAGGCCAGAAACACGCAAATTCGAATAATGCCGAAAATCGCATATTCACTTTAATAACATCTCTCGAATATTCTGGCGGGTAGACGAAAATAAATGAAGAGATTTTGTTTCAAAATGAGTATCCAATATAAATACAACGTTTAAAGTAATGAAATTCTATTGGATTTTAAATAAAATTCGATTATTTTAGAATTTTTTTTTTTTTTTTGTTTAAATCTTGAAATAAAACTGAACACATACGAAACTTAGCAGATATAAAACTGAGGGGATATGAATCTGAGCAGATATAAGCTGAAAAGAATATGAAACTGAACATATATGAAACTGAACAGATATAAAACTGAACAGATATGAATCTGAGTAGGTATAAAACCAAACGGATAGGAAATTGAACAAATATAAACCCAAACAGATATGAAGCTGAGTAGATATGAAACTGAGCAGACAGAAAACTGAATAGGTATGAAAAGTTCAAGGAATTTAATAGTTGAAGTGTTTCACTTAAAGGAATATTTCAAACTAGACTTGATGGGCAAGGCTGCGTCGTGATCACATCGATTAAGACATGTCGGATTAACAACATCTTCCCTCTTCTCAGTGTAAAGAGCGTTCGAATTCTACCGGAGAGCACATATTTATCACCAAAATGAGGCCGGTAAACATAAATAAATATACTGTTTGATAAATGAAAGGACGTTTGCTTAAATATGAGTATCCGCTAAAAATAACGTTTATAGTATATATATATATATATATATATATATATATATATATATATATATATATATAGATAGATAGATAGATAGATAGATAGGTAATATTTACAGCTATGCGTAATATTAGCAACTACGGGTAAATATCCCAGCTATGGGTAAATAACAGGAGAGACTGGGTTCTATAGCCGTGTAGAGTAACTGGTTCAGGAGAAGGGCAACTCTGAATTTATGACCTGCTGAGGGTCGTTTGGGAACCTTGTGCCACGTGGTGAACCAGATCTCTGTATTCGTCTCTTTAAAAAGTGTGCTTAGTTCTGCACAAAGCCTTCATCACTATAATCAAATCATATATGCAGGTGTTTGGCTTTCTGTTCCTAGTAACTGAGTTGCTTGACACTCATACGTCGAAAAACCGACTGGAGAGTACAGCATATATAAGAAGTAATATAAGTTTATTTATTACTTTTGTGTACTTTTATGGCGTTAAAGCTTTTTTAAAATTTTTTGTGGGTATCCATATTTGAGTCGACGCACAGTTTATTTTAAATATTATTTTATTTCGTCTATAGGCCTGAGCTTTGGAAAAATCTTATTAAAGAAAACTGCGCCCACTCGCTGATTCAAAATTATACTCAGAAATATCTATTTAGGGAAAAATAGTATCATAATCCATTGCGAATACAATACAACACAATTTTTCTTTCTAATATAGAAAACTTGGACGTTATTCAAAAAAGTTGATTATTCTAATCTAAACCGATCAATTCTTCGTTATTTTTTATGAACTCAACGGAAAAGGTTAAAAGAGTCTCGGCTAATTTCAATTTTTTATTTATTTCTTTTCCACATATTTCTTATGTTTGCCTATTCTATTTCTTTAACTATACGAGTTTTTTTTTTCATTTTATCTTATTTCCGTCTTCTATTTATTTCCATCTTACATTTCTTTATTTTTCTTCTTTTCTTTATCTTTTCTTGTCATTTCTTTCTTTTCATTTTAATTGATTGTCCAGCAACACTTAATTTCTTACTGTCATATTTTTATTCATTAATCTGACTGTCGGCCTTTCCCTTCCTCCATTCCTTTACAAGTTTGTCGTTTCAAATTTATTTCTTCCTTTTCTCACACTTAAAATATTTCATTATTTTTTCTTTTATTCTGTAACACAATCTTTCATTCACTTTATTTCTGTTACACTATCAAACATTATCTACAGATTACTTTTAATCTTTACCTTTTTGGTTACATAATTTTTCTCCTTGGACTCTGTATGCACTTATAACTTCATATTATTTGTTATAGTTGCCGATGAAATCGTAACCCTGAAGCCAATTCATTTAATAATTATAAAATAGACTAAGCTAAGCTTAATAATTTATTTTTTTTATTTTCTCAGCCTTTATTTTGTATGTTTCATTTGTTAATGACGTTTTAAAAGATCCTGTTGTGCCAACGTTTAAATTTATTAAGCTATGTTTTCTTTGAACTATTGGAAATGCTGTTTAAGATTTTTTCCTTTTTCTAATTTCTTTTTCTTCTAGTTTCTTCTTCTTGTCCTTCCATCAGCCATGCACCTTTAGTGATCATGTCCCTCCACAACCGTCTATCCTTCGAAGATCTTAATACATTTTGTCATTTGTTGTGTCTTGTTCCGGTATCGATTTACTTGGTTAACTAGTTAGGATACTTTTTTTTTTTTTCTGTCTCTCTTGCCTTCAATCAGGCCTGTTTGTATCAAATTTTACTGAAAAGAATAATGTGCGTAGCACTTATCAAAATCACATCAAGAAACTAGACCTACGTTGGTGTTTATTATGTTTAGAAAGACCGCTTTTTTCAGTCTGAGAAACATACAGCAATTCTTTCTATTGGGATTTGTTTTATCCAATCAGATCATTTGGATGATTATGTAATATATATTTAAGAGGCGCAATTCACATTAAACTCTCTTGAAAATATATTTACGTACTTGCTGCATTATCTTGTATGGTTCAGGATACTTCATATTTCCTTCCTCCCAGAAAATATTATAGTAATCGGGAAAGTACGACTCTAGGAGCTTTCAGGAAATGCAAATTTTTTATATTTCTCTTCAGGATATACTAATATATTCATTTTATAAGGTAATTTTCTTTACAAAGATTTCAGCAAATGCATAGACCGGTAAATGTAATACACGCTG
Source organism: Acanthosepion pharaonis (assembly GCA_903632075.3). NCBI lineage: Eukaryota > Metazoa > Mollusca > Cephalopoda > Sepiida > Sepiidae > Acanthosepion > Acanthosepion pharaonis. The sequence continues at coordinate 1,708,641 of CAHIKZ030002201.1, forward strand.
TTTGATAAATATAATGGGCGTTCCAGTACGATGTATGCACTCTAATAACACTTGAAGTGGTAATATATACAGTATGAGGCAAAAAAAAAAAAAAAAAAATAATGCACCCATGGAAAGTTTCTTCGTAAAAATACAAAAAATTGAATTCTTACGGGTGAAGTTGTTTATTAATATACGTGTACATATGTACATATGAGCAGGAACGGTGGAGTAATGGATAGCGGCTTGGATTGAGGAATCGGATTCCAGTCGAATCCATTACATTCACTTACGTGCTAATACACTTGGGAAAGTGTGACTCCTCTTCTTCTCCCTCCAGGTATGGGTAAATAGGACAGACTGGATTGCAACTGGTCTAGGAGAAGAAAAACTCTGAATTCAAAGCCGGAGTGGAGCCCCTAAGTCGGATGGACGAAACTTTGTGCTACCTTCTTCAAACTGCATTGGTTTATCTTCTCCTTTGGACTCTGCTAGCAAGGCCGAGAGGGGGAAAGTAGACATCTGGGCAGCCATATATCCCGCCAGGCTCGCATCGCTCTATTTCATCGTCTCTCGAGACGGACGGATGTCGACGATATATGTACATTCTTTATTAATACAGGTCTACATATGTACGTTAGACAAGTCAAAACATGATTTATTATTTTTTGGCAAACCTTTTTCCTTAATAACAGCTTTAATTCTTCGTGGCATGCAAAAGATTAAATTCTTTAGTAGATCACCGTCCTTCGCCATATTTCTTCAGCATTCCTTTAATTCGTTAAAAAGCTCTTCTTCTGTGTTAACTTTCCCGCTACGGGTACGTTTTTCATTATCACCTAAAGGTTTTCCATGGTGCTAAGGTTCGGCTGTATATTTAGCCATCTTCAAGGTTGAAATATATTAACTGTTACCAAGAAATAGTTTGTTGCATGTGTATATTTATATAATGTTTTCATTTTCAAAACCCGGCCAAGATACTGTGTCCATGTTCATCGTTGATATTACTGAGTGTTTCTTTTAATAAGTCTTCCATTATTCTTAGCCTTTTTTGCATGTAAAAGATGCTATTATATTTGTGTTGGCGACAAGTATGTTCCGAATAGTGTCCGCTAGATCTCCATGGATATTAAAATGAGATCTAATTGAACTATAATCAGAAATGAGTAGAGTGAGTTTTCTTGTCAAACATATTGTAGTGTGGCCTATATAATTATTTAGGAATTTTGATTGATCAGGAAAACAATTTCTTAATGGACATTTATATGCTTAAATAATATTTTTCCTATTTAATTTTGTTCTAATGTCGAATTATTATTTTTAACTATAAAGTTAGAGGTTTTAAATATTTTGTAATGAATAATTAATCTAAATTTTTGCTATTATCAACTGATGTTTACATTTTTTATAATGTTCTTAATTCTACTTTCGTCTTGTTAATAATTTTGATTCATTTGATTTTTATAAAAAAATGTTAATGATATTGTTTTTGTTTCTAATCTCGTCGTTGCTATTAGCTATCTTAGACAGAAAATGCCAAATATGGAAATCCAACTTTTGATTAGGAAATAATTTATTAATAAGCGTTTGTTTTACATTGTTTAATTCTTTAAATAAAGCGTGCGAGAGGATGAATTCTCGTGCCCTCTCTTGAAGAAATCTTTAATAACACCTATTTTATATCTAAGAGGGACTTTCCTAGAGAAATTAAGATGGCAAGAGCCTTTACTAGCTGTTTTTTATTTAAACGGTAGTTTTAAAAGTATTATTATTAAAATCGTCGAAAGAGAGAGATATTAGACAAAACTTCATGAAAACCTGCTAAATAAGTTTTCTCTTTCCTTGTGACTGCAAATGAGATCCTGTATACTACACAAGTTGGAATGTTTCCTCTAATTTCTTGTGCAACGAAGTTAAAAGCATATCTTTTTGTTACTGCTAAGTCTATGGAGGTAATGTACAGCTCAATTAACACCTCAAGTATAGTTAATGAAAATGAAATTTTACAAAAGTTATTACCACAATGAAATTCACATTACTGAGGTTTCCTATACTTGTTGAAATACGCTACGAACATTGTAGAAATGTGTTACCATGAAACGTTGTTGCGGTAGATGTTACCTAATAAAGGTTATCCACATAACACTTAGGTTAACTTTGTATTAACAAAATGTTGTCAGTATATCACACTCCATCAGTTATTCTTTTCATACAGTCCATTATTTCAAGATATTCTATCCTAAGCGGGGCACCGTCCTGATAATAACGCTAAATTATATTCTTGTCTTGGTTAAGACGTAAACTACGTCCAACAGCAAGGCCTCTGATCAGGAGGTTTTGAGAAGCCTGGTGACCACCTCTTAATTGCTGGTGTTCCCAGATCCACCCTGACCCGGGGTGGTAGCACTTGTTAGGGTCCCAGCGATGGGCAAATAGTTAAACCCGAAACTGAGGTAAAAAGCATTATGAAAGTGTAAAAATAGATTTTAATAGCAGAAATACTTTGTAAAAAATTATTATCAGCAATAAACGTTTGAAGAAAAAGAAACTATTGCCAGGAATAAGTTTTTGAAAAAAAAATATTACCACCAATACATTTTTAAAAATACTTTTACCAACTATGCATTTTTGAGGAAAATATATATTACCAGAAATAGATTTTTGACAAAACAAAAATATTATCTGAAAAAAAAGTTATCGGCCTAAAATGACCCATTAAGATTAATATGCCATAAAACCAAGCAAACCAAATCCAACCCAAGCGGGCCAAGATGGATCAGTTAACTTTTTTTACCTTGATACAAAGACGCGTCAACATGCTCTAGTGCTTACGAAACAACATTCGATTATAGAATTTCGTTAGCACATGTATTCTCAGTGGTTTGGATTTACTTACCATCGCAAAAAACAAATTTAGATGTACTTCGTATTTTGACTCATCTTTTTCTTGAACATGATTAAACCACGTCGGAAATTAATATCTGATTAGCCATTCAATTAGCTCGTAATTGGTGAGAGATCTTAAATCCACTTCTCATATCGACAATATTTAGTCATTGATAACTCTTGACACCAGTATATTTTACTTAATTACATTGCTATGAACTTAACAATCACAAGTGTTGTTAGAAAACCCGTCATTATTAATTCTTGTCAAAGGTTATAATATTTTGGTAGATTAAAGTAGAGAGTAATGGAGAAAATGGGAAAGAGAAGGAAAGAAGAGGAATGTCAAATTTCAGAGACAAATTATAAAACTTGAGCGAAGACAGATATATCGATTAGGCTTATTTGTTTTTCTTTTCAAATCTGCTCTTGACATCTAGAAAGTCTTCTGATGTGTAAGATCGTTTGTTAAAGTGTCTACAAACTTTCACCACCAATCATGTTAAAAAAAACTTTTTTTTAATATCAGTTTCGATATATCTGATTAGCACATCAAAATAATAATAATAATAATAATAATAAGAAGAAGAATAATAATCGAATTGAATCACATACTTCCTAGAAAATAGTGAAAAAAGAATTGAAAGGAGAAATAAAAAAAAATAAAAATACAATAAAAAAAATTATGGAAATATTGTGAAAAATAAAAATAAATTAAAAATAAATAAGATGATATAAAAACAAACAAAGGCATGCTCCTAGCATTACAGATTCAGGTTGTGTTATGATAGAGAATCGAGATATAAAGGCATATTCATATTTTAGTTGTCTCCCTTTATTCTTCTTCTTTTTTTTTTATTTGTTTACCGTAAGTTATTTTTTTCCAATTTTTGTCTCAATTTCTGAGGCTGCTAAAAATGCTCATCCCTCTTTTTCTGATTTTATCATTTTTCTTTCTCAATGTCTGTTTCGCCCTTTTCCTACGTCTTTGCCAAATTCGCATCAGAAAGTTTGTTTCATTCGTGGCTAATTCAACGAAAACAGTCCTTCAGAGCCCGAGGCTGTGACAGACAAATATTCCGAGACAGTTTTTTTTTTCTCAATAGGTCTTTATTTTTTTTTCCTTTTTAAATATATATATATTTTTGGTTTGTTCCTAATTTATTTATCAATTCATTCGTATATCTATTGCTTGATGTAATTATTTGTTTATTTTTCATTTTCTATGTTCAACGTTATTTTATCACCTCCAACGCACACGATACAATCTTTGGGACTCATGTGTTCATATTTCTACACACACACACACACACACACACACACACACACACACACACACACACACATATATATATATATATATATATATATATATATATATATATAGAGAGAGAGAGAGAGAAAGAGAGAGGATGCACAATGGAGTAGAAGATTGACGAATCGAAGAGCCGAGATCGAATTCAGTCGAATACATTACATTCACTTACGTGCTAATAATCTTGGGAAACGTATTACTCCTCTTTTTCTTCCTCCACTTATCGGTAAATAGCAGGACAGATTGGGTTCTATAGATTTGAATGGCAACTGGTCTAGGACAACTCTATTCAAAAACATGTGGAGGGTCTTTTGAGCACCTTGTGGCACGTATTGCACCACCTCCCAGTATACGGCCCTTCAAAATATGCGGTTATTTATGCACATGTCTTCACCAACTATGATCAAACCATATGTCCGTTCCGACGAAGACGACGGGAGAGTCCACCATATGTATATATATTTCTACTCAATATATATATATATATATATATATATATATATATATATATATATATATATAAATATATATAAAGTGAACATTTAAGTCAATACTCAGAAGCGAAAGGCTCTTTCATGCTAGACGCAATCTTCAGGCCTGAGGATTTTGTCTAGCATGAAACAGCCTGTCGTTCTGAGTAAAGAACTTCAATGTTCAATTTTATATTTACCTAGGCTGTACGCCTGATATTGAGCATTTTATCCCATTATTTTAGCACACCTTAAAACTATCTTTCTTTATATATATATATATATATATATATATATATATATATATATATATATATATATATATATATATATATATATATATATATATATATATATATATAGATAGATAGATAGATAGATAGATAGATAGATAGATATATATCTGTACAAGTGTGTCATGTGGGTCCCCAAATGAAATTGAATGACGAAAATTAAAAATAAACATTTTTTCTTAATATTATCCCTCATTTATTAATCAACGTAAAGTCTTTTGTAAAACTATAATTGCATTAAACATCTCTCTTAATATCTAGTGTGTAGAATTTTTAGAAGAGCTATTTTTTTTTAAATTGTTCGCACAACTTGACCCTGTGTTTGTATTGTTTACGATGTTCCGACTTACGTTCTGTTGTTCGTAGTTTATTCGTTTGTATAAGTGAAAATCAAAGCCCTTTTTTCAGTACATCTGTACAATGTTGAAAGAATGGATTCATTTTTCTTTTTTGAATAAATTCCCTCCATTCATGTGCCTTTAATTTCCTGAGACATTCTTGCAGATGAACAATTCAGATGTTCATCTTTAAATAAATTTCGAATATATATCAACTTTCTCATTGTATTGCTAATGTGTTCTTATTATTTTAAATAAAGTGTTTAATAAAATAAAATCTCTTACAGAAACAAACACACACACACACATATATATATATATATATATATATATATATATATATATATATATATATATATATATATATATATATACACTAATACACTTAGTGTATATATATGGATTTGGACGTTGAGGTCAACACCCAAGTAAACGATCGTTAGCTAAACGCAATCGTCAGGCCATGTTCCTGATAATTTCATTTAGCAAGAAACAGAATGTCGCCTCCGTTTGGTGACTTCAATGATCACTCTTAAATTTACATACGCTCTATCGCTGACACTGAGCATTTTAACCCTTAAACAGAGCATAACTGAAAACTATATACTTATACTATATATATATATATATATATATATATGTATGTGTGTGTATGTATATATATATATATATATATATATATATATATATATATATATTAACGGCTTCCCATTCTTTATACATCTCGTTTTCACTCTCGTGTAGTCACGTATGACATCACGAGCTGCGACGCAATTTTCGCTTCCGCGTCTCTCATACACGAGCTAGTCGTTGCTTTGAAATTTTTCATGCAACAAAAAAAGACTATCATTCTTGTTTCATCCGTGTATTGGTTGATATATTGAAAGTAATTGTCATATTTGATAATGGCTTATGTAAGCCGAAAGCTTAGATTGGATTTAAATATGTATCAATATGGTGATTTCCTTTCGTCTTTCAATGATAATGTTATTGAGCTTATCAGACAATATGAAAGGAACTTACTTAAAACAAATAGACAAAACGTTTCCATATTATTTAATGAAACACGCATTAATGAAAAATTGTTGCCTAAATATACAATATATATATATATATATATATATATATATATATATATATATATATATAGATAGATAGATAGATAGATAGATAGATACATAGATAGATAGATAGATAGATAGATATTAAAATATATAATTTGTTATTAACAGATTTAGCTTATATTTATCAGCACTGCTTTGGAGTTTCGAAGATATACCGTTTTGTATTTGTTCGGTCATCTTGTCAGGAGATATCAGCAAATGTCAGCCAATGTTCTCGTTCTCCGTTCATATCACGTTACAAAGAGACTTTCTGTTAGCGAATCACTATTTCTTTTTATTTCCTTAAACATGATCTTCAGTGATTACATATTTGACGGCATACTTTGGCTATAGATTTGGTATTTCCTTGATGGAAAAAGGGGATATATCTTTGATTCCTGTCGAGTGTTACATTTTCCTTTAATGTGACGTTTGCATCTTGTCCGTTTATTAATAAATTCCCTGTTTAATTTAATAAACTAAAAAAACGGTAATAGCAACTCAGTTACTTATAAACCGTAAAAGCGTTTAAAATTATGACAAACAAATTCGAATTAAATAATCCATGTAATATATATATATATATATATATATATATATATATATATATATATATATATATATATATATATATGTGTGTGAGTGTGTGTTTGTATGGGTGCGTGTGTTTGTATGGGTGCGTGTGTTTGTGTGTGTTTCTGTGTGTGTGTGAGTGAGAGTTTATATGTCTATTTTATGTGCATCTTTTGGCGCGTATATGGGATACACTACAGCTAATCAATATTTCTATAACCGTATACCTTACAGCATATATATGTGGAGGTAATGATTCATACGTTTCTTTCTCGCTACCTATCAATCTATCTCTACTCTGTCTCTTATTTTCCCCTCTCTCTCATATATATATATATATATATATATATATATATATATATATATATGTGTGTGTGTGTGTGTGTGTGTGTGTGTGTGTGTCTGTGCGTTTGTCTGTTAACGACCTAAGTCCATCTTCCTCTCGCTTTCTTTATGAATGTGTATGCATAAATAATTGTATTCATTTATTTATTCATTCATTCCTTCGTTTATTCACTTATCTTAATTTTTTATGTATCCTGCTCCTACACCTTCCAAAGATTTTATTCCATTCCGACCTAGGTTCAGTTTTTCTTCAACTTATTCTCTCCCGTTCAATTTCTATCTGACATGACCCCATTCCCATGATCCCTCATTACCCACAATTTTTCGACCTCTATAATAGACCTAGCCGTCTTCCTGCTTTGCATTCTTTTACAATCTCACTTCTGTCGTGCTGTACAAAAAACCTTAATTCAATCTGTAAAACCTTTTGAAAAATCATCGGGGTTTCACGTTCTCTGCTCTGATGCAAAACAGGGAATCCTATAGGAGACAGTGAACAGCCTCTGGATGTAGTCTCATTAAAATACAGGGACAAAAATCCCTAAGGAACCTCCCATCCTATTCCAAACCTATTCACTATGTCAGCTAAACTTTTATGCACCCACTGTTTCTGCAATTTGTTGCCTCCTTTCCCAACGTATTTGCCAGATTTCAGTGTAAAAAGGAAAAAGAAAATACACGGACAACAGAGACGGTAATGTCGTCTTCATAAGCATTTTTACAACCAAGCGTAGTCTCTTACAAACTTCAGCATCGTAATTATTATGATCAAACAGCAGCGACAGCGTTCATAATACGAGCAAGAAAATAACTTATAATCATTATAAGGGGATAATATAACGGATAGTACGGAAACTGGAACCGCTCTGTTTATTTTCACTCAAGTGCATTTTGGAAAGGCAGAAGCCATCTTTTTTCCTCTTGTTTTCCTCTTTATTACCTTGACCTAATTTAATTTAAGCGCAGTGACACATTGGCAGCTTATATCTCATCATTCTATAGTTGAAGTTGTAGAAATAACCGTAAGTTCTATGTTAGCATTTCCTACTCTCACACTATTAGCTTTGGAACTCTTTTCCGGCTTCTTGCTTTCTAGCCAGCTTTGATCTTCAAAAATTTGAATGTAATATCTATCGTTATCTTCTGTTTTCTCCATTTCTGTTCTTTTATTCTTCCCTGTCTTTAATAATCTTTTTCTTTTTTCATATTATTTCACTTTCATTAATCCCCTAGCCTTTTTGTAAATGCATTAATACACCAGCTACAGTTAACCATCTCCGAGAATCCGAAGTATATTTCAGCTTTAAATAACTAACAATGTGTTGATAAAACTTAAAAATCAAACCAATAAGTACCTGAATTTCTTTCCTTAGTATTTTGAATAATTACAGATTTATGGTATTTTTTTCTTTTCAACAGAACTTCTGCCAAAAGGGTAAAAGTAGACAGGAATAAAACACCAACAGTTCTATTACTGACTGATTTCATTGACCAGTTTAAATGTTTGTAATGAAATGCTCAACTTACTAATGGTTTTTATATATTTCTGACATTTGATGAATTTTCTTAACATGAACAAATTTTTTTATTTGTTATATTTAAAATTAAAATAAACAGAGACATTTCTATGTGATGCCTGTCCTTTTATGTGGCAGTGAATATTGGACACTCTCCCCTAGAGATGAAGTGTAGATCTACAGCAGGTTATTGAGAATTCGATGGATAGAGCGAATAACCAAAGTGGAAGTCAAATTGGCAACAAGAAGGACACTTATAATCAGGAAGAGACAGCTAAAATTCCTTCGAGGCATAATAAAGAAGAACTTGTAAACCTTAACCCTCAAAGACCATACTGAGTTCAAGAAAGTTTGAAGGAAGGCAGCCAGCCAGCCACCTTACCCGATGAGCTTGTGTCAATGGATGACGGAACAGGGTGGGGAGATTTAGCAAAGGAAGAGAAAACTTCATAAAAGTATAGAAATTTGGAGAGTTATGATCGCCATGTTAAGAATGAATGCGGTAAACAGAAGAACATGTGATAATCAGCAGGATAGGTATTAATTTGTAGACTTGGGTGGCAAGCAGTTTAAGAAAAATAAAATTATACATTTTAAAACACTGATGATTGGAAAGAGAAACTACGCTCCTATCTTTTTAAATAGGGTTTGGCAATTCAAAGATCAAAAAAAAAACCTCTCTAATTAGATTAGTAGTTTTATTGGAATTGTAATTTGGAAATAAAATAAATTATTGACTTTTGATTATACTACCAATGTTTTAGATACAAACAAATAATTGTTGTAATAAAGATTAATAACATCGACTTCAGGACTTAAAAGACGGACCCATTTATCTCGAACAAAGAGAAGAATATCTATCAAATATGGATGTCACTGATACATCAGACCACGAATTTAGTCAGAGATTTTTCCATAGAACAGAAAAATATTATTGATTAAATGAGTCGAAAATCTATGTATCATTTTCCGATTACTTCAGAGAGATTCGAAGTACGAGAAAATATAAAAATTACAATTACAATATTTTGGATTTACACGATTCTGCAATTCAAATTACTGGAGGATATTTAATGATCGTCATCTAGGCAAAATATTGAAACTCTAAAACATATCACCTTTCAAGACGTGCTAATAAAAGCTCTACTGTGTATATATGCAGGGGGTATCAAAGTACTTTTACAGAATTCGAGATTTGAGGGCGGGCTGGGATATATATATATATATATATATATATATATATATATATATATATATATATATATAATACTCTCACACACACACACATATATATATATATACACTTATGTGTGTGTGTGTGTGTGTGTGTGTGTGTGTGTGTGTGTGTGTGTGTGCAGGGGGTAGCAAATATAATTTTACCAACATTGGGTGGAGGGTTCCACACGCCAAAAGGATAAAGGTCCATATAAACATATATCCACAAATACTTTGTGAGTTATTAAGCTTAAAGAAAGTTTACGGTAGATGGCGCAGTGTTGCCATGTAGGGTGCATTTGTGGTTAGGATGTATTCAACCTTTAACGGGTGTAGTAATGAGTTAACTGAGAAGTGTTCCATTTAACAATGGCAGGATATTCTTATCGTGAACAGGGTTAGATATTGTTGAAACTTGACTAATGCATAGAATAATAATGCAACACAAAATTTACGTAGAACAAAATGTATTGAAACAAGAAAGTGTACACAATATTTACATATAGTCTTTTGTATATTCCTGGGAAGACCGTTCCTGGAGAATGTGTTGACTTAGTCGCAGTCGGGCAGAGTCTCTGGATTGAATCTCTTGATTCCTCCCTCTCTCTTCCCGGTACCAACCATATTTATATGGTCGGTACTCCACTATGCAAATTAGGTGGATCCTACCACAACAGATATGATATTTACGGCCACGTGAATGGTAATGGACACAAGGCTGCACGACTGTATCAGGTTGCGTTTTCTGAACGAAGGCATCCGGTTCATCGAAACTTTACTGCTGTTTATCGCGGCGTTACTGAGATAGGTTCCATGGAGACACAAACTATGGATTGAAGAAGACAGAAACCTTCTCGTACGACTGAATCTGTATCATTTACAACGTGTGCAGGGACATTCACCCTCTGATCACTCGCCAAGGGCAACTTTTGCCGATGATTTATTGCACAAACTGCCGATCCGTTGTCTCTTTTACGTTCCTGTTTATGGATGTGGTATAATTTGAGAGAGAAGGAATGAAAAATTTACAAGCAACATTTGTGAGCGGATCGGAATTCCAATTCTTCAATACAGGCTAGACTCAAATATCAGTTTACGAATTTCGAAAGTGTCCACCAGTCAATTATCCGACGGGTGCATGCATGTGTAGAAGTAAGTGGTATGCAATTTGAACATTTGTTATGAGTTACTGCGTTGAGGTACAACGATGGCCTTCTGGAATATTTTTATATGGACAGTTTATTTTGTTATCAGTATCCCGCCCTCAAATTCAGTAAAAATATATACAGTAGAGCTTTTATTAGCACGTCTTGAAAGGTGATGTTTTAGAGTTTCAATATTTTGCCTAGATGACAAGCATTAAATTGCCTCCTGTAATTTGAATTGCAGATTCGTGTTAATCCAAAATATTGTAATTGTAATTTTTATATTTTCTCGGAGAATCTTTTGTGTTGTGTATACATTACTAAATTTCCTTTATTGTTTTTATTATTGATTTACTGGATAATACAATTAATTGTCAGATCTTTTGAGAATTCATGGAAATGCATAAAATAAGTAGGTAATTATAGATAGAAATTATAAATATGTTTGAACAGTAGTCGAGGAGCCCTTCTTGGCAAAAGTAAAGAGTAGAAAACTTGTGGCCTGGACATGTCATACGCCACAATGATCTACCCAAGATGGTCCTTCAAGCTACCTTGGAAGCGGATAGACGTATGGGGAGACAGTCCAACAGAGGGATTGACAACATCAAAAATGGACCAGGATGGTCACCGCGTCGCTGTTTAGTGAAGCAGAAATCTGTTTTGAGGTTGTTGGCCGCATCATCGTCTCTCATGTTCCCGCTACGATCGTTTCGTAATGAGAAAGGAGGAGGAGAAGAAGAAGGAGGAGGAGTATTCATTTACACAATAGCTTCTATTTCAAATTAATATAGATTTACTGAACTTTTATTAATGCGGATATCTGCTAATTATTCCCAATTCTCTTACAACTGCCTGGATAAAGGCAGTATTTGAATGTTTGTTTCTTTAATTCCTATTTCTGAATCTTTATATTCAGAGATTTAAAATAATGCTTACGCCTAAATGTTTGTATTAGTCCTGTGGGTAAGTTAACGTTTGGGAAATCTGAAAGAAAAATCGTCTTCTCTAATTCGAGTTTCGGCCGATTTTAACCAAGTTTTCTTTATCAAAAATAAGCTATTCTCCCCACAGCTTTAGATTAAATAATAATTCGGTTATGTGGGAAGATAACGGTTAACGCTAGACTTGAATATGTTAAGAAGAATACAGTGATCGAGGAACCATCCTCTTAAGTGTGGGTTCCATAAAGCAGGGGTTCCTGGGAAGAATCTTCTTGTGTGGAAAGAACTTTTCACCAATGGAATACGAAGGGAATGAGGGTGGTGTTGCGTGTCTTAGCCGTGAACCTAATAAATGGTAAGACAGAACAATGTATCTACATTTTCATCCATTTTGTTTGAGAGAACTAACCACTGTTTTTGGCGAATATTGACGTCACGGCAAATAGTAAAGCAAGCCGAGGGAAATTCATTGAGAAATCGAAAGAGCATTACAGTTCCATCATTCTGAAGACAATAGAGAATTAAAGTAAATTGGTACTGTAAATAAATGCTACGTGGAAGAACGTACACGGGAGATCAGTGTTTCCGTTTTGTGCTTCTCTGCCACAGAGTACCCCGATCTTAATATAGGCGCCGAGACAGTGTCCGTGGCAATTTTGTTGTTCATGGTTATCTATTAGGAGTAGATCAGGATTTTGATATCCTACAGTGTGATAGAATTATCCATAACAATTTCAGACAGAAATAATTAATTGGATTTGACCTGGAGAAGATGGATATCCACCTTTGGAAAGTTGAAACGTAGACTCATCTCATTGGTGCAGAAGATGGTGAACCTGGAGTTTACTTTTATTTTCTTGATATAGGGCTTGATATTTTTAGAAAATCTGAATATCTGATATTTTTTAGAAAATATATCTCTCCGGTGCGATCAAACATGCATTAACTTATCTGAAATACCAATTTTAGGCATTACCTTTTCGCCCACAGAAGCATTGTAACATATCAATGTTCATTTATACTTAATATAAGTAATAGGTTTGACAATTCGATGATTGGTGTCAGCTTTAGCATCCCGAAACCAGAGTTCCGTAGACAGACCTTCTGGGAATTACACCGACTTCTTTTCTGGGGTATCAGCAATTGGCTACTTATACTTCACAATTTTTGCTTTTTATATGCACTTTTCATTGGTGCAGGTTTTTTCTCATAGTGTATGAGTACGTGTATAAATTCTCGCGCATGCTCCAATGTGCCCATGCGCCCATGCACTCAATTGCGAGTATGTTGGTATGTGCAGAATATCGCTAGTGTTTGTCATTTTTGTCGTTATATTTTCATTATATACTCAATCATTCATCTTATATCTACATCCTTTTTGCAAATTACTTGAAACAACTTCTTTAGTTTCCTTTCGTTCTTAATATACTTAGTTTTAAGCCCACAGGGTGCAATAAATTTCTATTTTTTTCCTCAGATTAGGCCATTTGCTGTGGTGGGCAGTAATATTAATCTATTTTCGGGGTTTATTATGAAATATGTTTAGCCTTGAAATTAGCGTCAAATTTTTATCACGCCCAGATATTATTGGCTCGAATGTCGATTAGTTGTCCTATGGCCATTGTCTGCGAAAGTTCTAACGCTGCACGAACACACAGGCAAGCCTAACCAGTAAAGAAATCAAAGTACGATAGACTGGCCTGGAAACTTTCCTGATCCAATCGAGAATCTATGGTCAATCTGCAAGGAACGACTTCTTGGAATGGATATACGAAGTACTAACATGTGCATTGAGGCATGTTTCATTAAAAAATAGGAACAACAGTAAATAATAACGGAATTATTCGTTTTGTTTCAGTTAATTTTCCCAAAGGTGTGTATATGTTATATTGAACACTAAAGAAAAGTATTTGTTGAATAATGTTTATTTCATCATTACATGTTTCGGATCATTTGCAAAGATTCCGGGTTAAATTTAAACATAAATTTTACATTGTTTTGGATTTTGTTTTTCTTAAGATATTATCTGTTCATTTTTTGTTGATAAAACAGTGTTTGTGAGTATGTATAGTATTTTTGGCAGATTTCGAGAGTCGTGTTTTCGCACCTCAGTTGCTCTCATGTCATATAATGACAGAAAGATAAAGAACTAATGTGAAGTTAATCATTGCTGAAAATTAGAGCCAACACGTGTGTAAAATATGCATCTACATCCCGACACTGTACCCTCAAGTCAAATAGATTTTTTCATAATGGTTTCTTACATAGAGGCTGAAAGGAATGTGTAAATGTGCATTTGTGTAAAAACTGCTTCCTGTAGCATCTTACTCACTAGTCTTAGCTGATGTAACACCGAATGCCATAATTGATAATTTACAGCTCATATATATATATATATATATATATATATATGACTTATCCATTCTAGTAAAATGCTCACCAGAATACAGAAAGCACTAGACAGACGTTTCGTCCTATTTTGGGGTTCATCTTGGGATTACCGATAATCGAAGCCGGACTGTTACGATGCGACGCAAGCGTCATACCCACTGAACCAACTCTAAATGAATTCCGTGGTTTAACTCATCCAAATAAACATAACCCAAAGGATTGCGTCTTCTTTCCCTAAGCAGATCCCTCCAGAGCTTTAAAGCCGCTTCAAGCAAGGATAGAAATATATATATATATATATATATATATATATATATATATATATATATATATAATTTCACTCAATGCAAAGTTGGTATGTCGCTAGTACTGAGAGGGTTACAATGAGTGGAAGTCACAGAAAAGACTGGGTATGCGGGTATTGAAGAAAGGATAACGATTGACGTTACATTTAAATTTATGAAGACTGTAGTTATCGGGGAATCAAGTAAATGGTTGTGAGTTCCACATACAAGAATTCTGTGAAAAACTACAGTTGGAAGGGAGATGATACACAAACAATTATATATAGGAACTGTCATATATATATATATATATATAATTTCCACTCAAGCAAGGCAATAATACCACTAAGACGTAAAGAGTTACCGAGTGTGAGAAGAAAGAAAAACTTTAAGAAGTGGGAGGTAGAACAATAAAAAACATGAATTTAGAAAACAGAAGTTAATGATTGATATTGTCTTTAATTATTTTAAGATCAAAATTGGAAGACGTGGGCGAGAAGCGCGACAGACGAAACTGTTGTTAGCATAGAACGTACGGTTAAATCTAGCCATTTCAGCTATTGTTAAGAATATTAAGGTAACTGAAGAGAGTTTGGTTAAGGTTTAGATATCACCAAAAAAAGCATAATGAAATATCTTGAAAACCATAACAGGCTATAAAAAGAACCCCCAAACAACAGAATCGAGGTATCACAACCGAAGCAAATTCAGAAATATTCAGAACAAAAATAAATAAATAAAATATCTAAACAAACAAAAGTTAAAAAAGCAGAAAAAGTAAACAGAAACAAAATATCCGTATCCACCTCCATACACAGTGTTATAGAAAAAAATGGCTGAATATGGTCGAGCGGAAAAATGTGAGACTCTGAGTAAAGGAGAAATAATGACCTACAAGGAAGCCAGGCTGAATGTCCTTGGTAGGGTGGAAAGCCAATGGGGGAATAACTATTCACTGTTAGCTGTTACCAAATGGACAGATGTTCCATTAGCTACAACTGAAGTGATGGCGGATGACCCTTCGGCGCCATTTTCAACAACCAGCCTCGTCAAATGGGAATGACAAGCGCGCTGCGTAGGACTGATATTGTCTACATAAATATACACCGTCATTTTGTACGCAGCCGGTTTTAATGCCGAACACAAGCGCTGATGGCATTTTTATAACACAGCAGAAAAAAATCAGTCTTTGGAATGATATTGCTGTTGTAATTACATCTCTACCTTTCCTTTCCTTTTTTTCTTTCTTTTGTTGATAAATTTGTCCTTTCTCGTCTGAGCTTTCTACACTAATTTTATCTGTTTTAAAATATGCCTGTCCCATCACTATTTTGTTCAATTTTTTCTCATGCGCTTATTGTATACTTACACTCTCCTCTATCTACTTGTTCACCCACGCTTCGCATTTTTCTCTATCTTTTCCCATTTACTAGGCATAAGAGGTTCCGACACAAGGCCAAACTGGTGATAAACAGATTGAATTTTTGTGTGTGTGTTTGTGAATCCAATCTTCTAAAATGAGTGAACATAGAAAGAAAACATTGTAGAAGAACACGAGGTGCATGTAGAAATAATTAAATGTAAACTTAGTATGGAACAAGTTTTCATTATTTGGGTATTCATTGCGATTATAAATAAAATAACATTCTGCAAAAGTGGAATAATGGCTCGGAGTGAAGAATCCAAGAGTCGAGTTCGAATTCCAGTCGTGTTCATTGCATTCGCTTACGTGCTGATTCATTGGGAACGGTAAGAATACATATTTTCCCCAATAGCAAGACAAAATGGGCAGCATAAAATTGGTTGGTAACTAGTCCAGAAGAAGGAAGTCTCTGAATTCAAACCACCTGCTGCTATGTCGATGCTGCCTCGACCAAGGCAAGAAGACCGTATCTTTAAAAGAAATCCACCTTCTATGTCGTCTTGTAAAAAGGAACGGGCCGACTTCTTCGAGCCGCGTCAGAAAATAATAGACTTTTAGAGCTTAGTACAATGATTTGAACAAACACAAAACTGGGACACGGCACGCGATCTCTGATTTCGAATCACTCGCCCATGAATGTATCACCTGCAGCACTTTTTTAATAAGCAATTCACCCCAAGCAAGGCGTAGCTGTCCTAGATGTAAGGAGTTACAGAGGATTGAGAACAAGAGTAAAGAGGCTTGTTTGAGGAAAGGATAAAGAGACAGTCGAGGAACAAGTTATCAGATGTCGATTGACATTACAATTAAATATTTGAAGATTATAGTTATTGGGGAAGAAAACAAGAGGAAGTGAGTTCCACAGACGGGAAGTGTGAGTGAAGAAGCTGTTTGAGCAAAAGAACGTTTACTTCTAAACGTTTGACAGTGAAAGTGTAGAACCGAGATGCCAGACTAATAGCTCGCTTAAATTCATGCAGTCTGGGAACCAGCGAAAGTAGGTTATCGGAACAGTTGTTGTGAATATAATGTAGAAGAGACAGAAGGAGGCCTCGGCACATCTGTAAGAAAGCCATCTTAGTCTAGATGCCAGATCAGGATTTATCAAATTGCATATTCTTCTCTGGATTTTCTTCGAGGACCTAGAGACATACAGCGAGGAAACAGACCATACGCCGACTGTGAGAGATAAGATTGATAAACACCGTTTTATGATAAAGCCCCATTTATTGCACTATCAGAGGTTAGCTGGAGCAAAAAATGGCTTTGAAATTTTAACGCCTCCAAAACACAAGTACTATAATTTAATCACCACAAATAAACTGTTGGGAGTCATCATCATGATTGATGCTAGACTCTACGCCTTCTTGGACTCACGTTTTCCACTGACACGAAATGGAGCAACTATATCGAAGCAACTACTACGTTTATTGCGAGGAAGGCTGGTCCATTGTGTTGTGCCAGAAAACTTTTTATCAGAATTCATCTCACACATTTATATATCTCCCGCGCGTTCGTGCGTTGAATACTGCTGCTATATCTTGTGTGGTGCTCTTGCTTTATACCTTGCGATTCTTGAAAAACTCAAAGAAGGTAATTTAGTCGATCCTGACCTGGCATCTCAACTTGTCACTTTCTTAAAAACGTATCGTGGCTTCCCTCTGTCTTTTCTATAAATATTTCCATGGGTACTGTTCTGGTAAGCTGTTTTCCTTTGAGTCTCCACTACATAAAATTAAACTGCTGGGACTCAACTTAACTGTTAAACGTGCTTGATGCAACTTCCAAATCTGTTCGAATAATTTATTTTCTCGGACTTCTCGCATGTGGAGATGCCTCCCGATTTTTTGTTAGCTTGCCACCTGCAATTTTCAAAAACATATATGCAACGTCAATCGCCATTTTCTGTTATTATTTTACTAATTATTTTGATTTCTCGTACATGATAATTTCCTTCTGTGTCCCAACCAGAAATCTAAGGTAAGGAACTTTTCCACTGAACATTTTTGGAAAACCTAAAGGAAACTTTAATACCACGCATTTTTACATGCTTTATTTCAGCTCTTGAAATATCACTCCAGATTTTTCAAGTTTGATCCGTCACGTTCTTTTGAGGATTTTCGGGTGCAGTGCAAAGGATGCATGACTTGTATATAATCTACGCGATTCTATTTCGTTCGCGTCCATTTTATTGATTGGTTTGACATTAAGTCACTAGGGACAGTGTTGGAGTTTTGGTGACAAGGTGTTTCATTGTTGTTGGAATAATTTGTTCAAGTGAAAGATTTTTTGACCCCAGACTGGTTTCTCTCTGAGGGACGCAGCCTGGGTGACGAACGATTCTGTGTGAGATATTTTTTGTAAGCATTGAGCTTTTTTTGCGTTTTGTCCCTAACTGTCAAGGGTTAATTTTCTACAAGATACCACATGTAGCAGGACTGTCAACCAAAATTAAAGAGCTCGCCCTGCTCACGAGACGCGGATATTCCCCAGCGGACACCAATCCGTTATTTCTAAGACACATTATTTCCTTTCATTTATGGTGTTACTCATTTCTTTTCGGGTCTCAACCAGAGACCTAAGGTTAGAAATGGCATCAGCATACTTTTCACTTTAAATGTTTGCAAAAATAAACATAAATTAGCCTAAAAACACTCAGATGTACATAGAGAAATTCCTCGAAAAGTGTGAGCTGTGCCTCTGAGAACATTATCTTTTAGCCATTTCAAGCATGAGCTGCTAAGAATCGCTTCAATTAATTTATTAAAATATTTTTATCTTAAAATCAAGAACCCAATCACAATTAGAATTATTTATATCTTCATGTATCACATTTCTGAAATTTCAATTTCAAGATTCTTGAATTTTGATAGTTTTTGGAAGATCTTCAAAGTTAAATTACATTTGGCAGGAACTACCATGTTAATAAGAAAGCAAATTCTGATTTTGTGGTCTTCGATCACCATGTCTGAGTGACTTGTTTGATTGTTTTGGTCATCCTGAGATGATATGGTCGATATTTTCATTATATTTTCCGCAGATGCTGCATTTCGAGTTAGTTCCGTCCTTATTATATGACAGTGATAGTATCTGCTTGCGAGGATTTGGTCCTCAGCTGCAATCATTAGACTTTCTGTCTCAGCTTTCAACCTGGTGCTCCGCAGTCACTGATATTTTTCTGTTGGTTCATATCTGCTTCTTTCATTATTTTTCGATATTTGCCATGTAACGCCTTGTCCTACCAATCGTTTTGTAATTTCAGTTGTCTAAGTTGTCTCGCCTCCTGTTTTACTCGTTTGGCGTAGATAGAATTCGCTTCGTTTTTTCATGGTAGGATTTCTGATATATTAAGCTGTTAAGTGCAGCTTCTTTATTGATGAAGTGGATTTGGTGTTTTACTATTTACAGGAGAAGGTCATTAGTTTTTGTGAGGTAGGCTTCCAATTCGATTTTTGTACTTTTTAGAATTAGTTCAAGTTAGATTAGACCTAGACCCCCTTGAAACTCTTCGTACAGCCTAACAACATCTGATGTCGGGTTAAGAATTCTCATTTGGGTAAACATATTTCTGCTCTTGGCGTCCAATCGTTTAATGGAATTCAACTTCTATTAATAATGTTGAAGCTGTATGTTACTACTGGTATAACTAAGGTGTTGATAAAATTCGTTTCTTTCGACCCAAGTTCGCTTTCTATTATAAAACGCAGTCTTCTATAATAGTATTTTCCGATCATTTTCTTTATAATTGAATGTTGTATTCCGTCTCCTTCATTAATTCTTATGTATTTGTATATACCGTCTTGGTATTATTATTATTATTATTATTATTATTATTATTATTATTATAAACAATTTCTTTTTCTTTTTTACACTCATTTGTTTTATAATTCCATATCGAGTCATAACCAATGAGAAGAGAAAGATGTGATTTATGTTGCTTTCACTTAAGTAAATGAATTAGAAGTATTAACAAAAAAATAAAAAATAAATGAGCAAATCCCTTCGAGGATTTGTACTCTACCAATTAGAAGTATTTTTTTTTTATTTCCTGGAGAGATTTTGCACCAGAAATTTGTTGCCAAGTTCCTTCTTTTTTTATGAAACCCAAATCTCGAACCACAAAAGGAACAGTTTTAGTTGAAAGTGTCACAGTTTTCTATTTCCATCTTCTTTGTATTTGTTTAATTTAAAAAAAAAAACTCTACAGAGATGCAATGCCACTTGGTACGCATATGTCAATCTCTGTCATACATAATAATTTCTGAACGATTTGCTTGTATTTTTTGATCAGCTT
Source organism: Acanthosepion pharaonis (assembly GCA_903632075.3). Lineage (NCBI taxonomy): Eukaryota > Metazoa > Mollusca > Cephalopoda > Sepiida > Sepiidae > Acanthosepion > Acanthosepion pharaonis. The sequence goes on from CAHIKZ030002201.1 coordinate 1,729,156, forward strand.
CATAGAAATGTCCAAGAAAATGGTAACAACTGCTTCCTCATCTGCATACTAATTATGATGTTCATACCAGTTTGCAGTTATATTTTATCCTGTAGTGATGACAGGTTTTCAAATGCAGATGTTGACCTACCATGTCATGAAGGTGTTTGTTCCCGTGTTCATAAGGTGTGAGTATTGATCATCCTGTGATAAGGTGATGAATAGTTTCAACGTATTGATTAAAAAAAAAATTACATTCTGGTCCATACTATTATGCAAGACATTAGCTTGGTAGCAGGCTGTGGTCCTTTAAATCATGAATAAACTCATCACTTTAATCCATAATTTTCGAACTATTATTATTATTATTATTATTAGTAGTAGTAGTAGTAGTAGTAGTATTAGTATTATTATTATTATTATCATAGTGTTTTGCGTTTAAAGTACGAATTGCCCCACGTCTCAACGAGAGACATAGTCTGACAAGTTTTTTTTTTTAGTTTTTTTTATCAGAGGAAGACATTTGATGTGTTACCATAAAAACAAGGAGAAAAATGTATAATTATGGTTACCCCAGAAAAAAAAATTTAGGCAAATTTCAGCCGATAATTCTCCGCAAGTGTGTAATTCATGTACTCGATTGTTTTTGTTTATTATAATTATTACTTTATTTCCTTTGAATTATGGTGTACGCTTATTTCTCTGACTAAGATCAATGATGGCAACATGACATTTTCAACTGAGCATTTTTTGAGAAAAAAACAAAAAGCAAAAAACAAACAAAGCTAAGCACATACATATTATACATAGATAAAACCCTTCGTAAGGTGCGGACTGTACTTGTGATTCTAAAGTCTGTAGGATGGGCCATATCAGTAAGAAAGCAAATTTTGTTTTGGCGGTCTCTATTCTCGATGTCTGGGCGATTAGATTTGATTTTTTTGTTTCTATGTTTTGTAAAGTCACATAAATTTGATACAGGACCTATATCTTTAACCTGGGTTTGGTGGTGTTCATAACATTCTTTTGTAGTCTCCTTTCTGTAAAACTTGCAGATTTTCCAATAGAGATAATGGCAAAGTCCGTCGAGGATGCCAATACCATGCATCATGGTAAAAGATGGTCAATATTTTCCCGATATTTATCACAGAACTTGCATTTTGGGTTAACACAATTTTTCAGTGTGTGTGTGTGTGATTGGTAATTTCTCTTCAGAAAGCATTGGTCATATTCAAAAAGAATAAAAACTTCAGTTTCAGGTTTGTTCATTATTAATAATCATTTACAATACACAGTGAATATTTGTTTAATTTAAATATTAAAAAATAAAAATTAGTTTAAATAGTTCAGTTTAAAAACTGTCATAACTTCATAATAAGTATAAAGTAAATTAAGGAGCCAACATTGGAATATTAAATTACTATTATTATGTGAGTTTATTTTATTCATTTTACTGGGTAAGTTATCATTCACTAAATGACGATGAAAAAGGTCTACTAAATCGATCGTGTTTTTCTTTGCTACTAATAACAATATTAAAGAAATTATACAAAATATATAGCATTAACTGTAATTATTATTTATATTTATTTATATAGGACCTTGTAAAACCTTCTCATGACGTTTGGTAATGCACCGTAAATAAAGTAGAAAAGTGCAAGAATATATATTACTAAACATTTCTGCTTATTGATAACCATTTTATTAATAACTACATTAACCAGGATTTTCACAGGAGGAAACAAAATGAAAGAATGGTTGCAACTCTCCTCGGATTTCATGAGTATTCATCAATACTGTTATTAATAATAATAATAATAATAATAATAATAATAATAATAAACACATGTGTTTATTATTATTATTATTATTATTATTATTATTAGTATTATTTCGGTTTTCTTATCATTCACCTAACACGTTTTTTGATTTCGATTTTCATTATTATTATTAATCGTAGTAGTAGTAGTGGTGGTTCCCATTCTCGCATGTCCTGCATTTTCTGTTCCTCCTTTCATTCATAGCCATCTCGTTCGGCACTATTTTGTGTCTTTTCTTCAACACCTCGTGTATATAACACCTCGTTATTCTGTCTCCGATTATGGTCATGCGCAAACGCCATTCGTGTCATTGATGTCTGTTGGGACGCTGTACATCGCACACACTAAAATCGAATAGCCAATGTATAGCCAGCTCTCAAAAATTACTTCGCTCTTTCTTATGTGCAGTAATGTGCGCGTTTAATTTTTAGTAATTAACACGAGACAAGTCTAGACTTGACTCTTCTCTGACGTCCCAAATCTGTTGATGTCCATTGAATGTGGTCTTTCTTTCGCAATGATTGTTAGCACGTCTTGGGGAAAATACATGAACAGAAGGAAAAGTAAACGGGAGTTTTACGTGTTTCAATCTCTACAAAGAATGTGAGTCAGAAATTGAGACACGCTGTAACTCTCAGCAATATTAGAAGGACGTTGATTATATGATACGTTTATGCCAGATGTTCTTTCCGTTTTTTAATTCAAGTTAATAGAGTTTTTCTTTAATAATTCGAGTTGAATTAAATTATCTACGCTCAGGTGAATGTCAGAAAAGAGGCATGCCTGACGTGTGTATCGTTGCAAAACCAAAAAATATTTTTGTCTTAAAAATCGGATGTATTTGATTTCATATTCATAAAAATCTGCACACACTATTTATATATATATATATATATATATATATATATATATATATATATATATATATATATTATAAATTAATTGATTTAAAATATGTTTTTCTTTCGCTACACAGTTCTAACCATGTTTCAAAAATGGAAGCTAAAAAACCCGAATTAATTTTGTAATTAAATTAAAGATATTAGTTCCATTTCAACCTCAAGCGAATTTTGGAGTAACTTGAGCACTATTTTGCAAAAATGAAAATATATATAAGAACACCGGATTATATATCTTACTGTTCTTTCTATTTATTTATGCACACACACACACACACACACACACACATATATATATATATATATATATATATATATATATATATAAAGAACGAAGAATAAAATTTCAACATTCTAAACATTAATTTAAAACAGGGCTTAATACAAAAGTAGAGGAATAAATATTTATTATGCACCGTTACTTGAGACATGTAAATATCATCGGCAAAATTTTACATATTGTTTCAACATTAAATCAACTTTTCTTCAGGTGACAATGAATGTTTGCTACCTGAAGTAACATTGATTCAACGTTAAAACAAAATGTACAAGGCATATTTGTGTTTGCTCAACACCCAGAGAGCCGACCTGGAGTTTAATGTGCAATTGGGCTGAGCAGACATTAGTTACAGTTTCTGTGAGAGAGCGTGATATCTAGTGTGATCAACAATTTTATTAAGGCCAACACGTTGAGGCCCTCGGCCACGATAAATTGTGACGTCCTTCTGGCACAGCTATCGACGGCTCACAAGAGTTCCGTCAAACCAATTTCACTCACAAGTCTTGGGTCCACCCCTGATATGTTTTCAGGCAATCTCCAGAGTTGCCTCACGCTGGGATCTACCTCGAAACAGTCCGATAACAGCAGAAAGTTTCCGTCATGACAAATCGAACACGGTGAGATTCCAACCAGTGTCTTATAGTCAGAAAACGAAAGTTTGGGCCCGTGTCCGAGTGGTTATATATATATATATATATATATATATATATATATATATATATATATATATATATATATATATATATATATGGTTTATTTTATCATCCGACAGCATCACAAAAAAAAGGACAAATAGAAAGTGTATCAATCTAACATGTTTTACTTTTATTAAAGCGTCGTCAGAGTTTAGTGTCATCCTGCTCTGTTCGGAAAAAATGTCCAATTTAAATATGGAATAGAAACAACTGAAGCGTCTATTGCAAATAACCTACAATGCCTTGTGACCTTTTGCTGTTTATAATTTTTCATAATTTTTTTTTGTTTTTTTTTAACAAAATACCTTTTTGCTTATCAGACTAATTAGTTGCTGTGACATTGCATTTTGAGGCGTATTTCAGGTTAGCAGTTTGCTGCCTGCTGTTTTGATTGGTCATTAGGACCCCTAACTCTTTGGTAGCGCTGGGCGAGTCTGCTCGGGATATTGGTGGCTTCATATTTAAAATAACAGGTTACCCTTCATGTATTTCCTGTGGATGATCCTGAGGCCACATTATGCTCTGTTCCCAGCCATGCTCTGGTTAGTTTGTATTACCATTGGCAACAGATAGTGACATTTATGATGGACATTTCTCTCCTCCTCAAAACGAATATCTTGGAAAACACAACATAAAAAACAAGTAAACAAAGCAACTCTAAAAATTCAACTTTTCTTCCCTAATATTCGTGTTATCCATTCCAAGATGTGCAGCATAGAATCTCTTTTTGAACCGTAGCCAGTTAATTTTGCCGTCTGTGAAACGAATTTAAAATCTTCAATTTTGACAAATGCATTCTTTATTCCCGGCTCTCTTTGCCGAAAAAATCCCAGCATTTACACATATGGCGTTTCATCCACGATAACCTTGCGATGGCCAGGGAATTGTCTCTAGATTACTTTTTTGTGTGCTTCCGTTTTTCATTACAAAAAAAAAGTAGCTATCTCTTTTGTTCCTTATTGATTCTCCTCTTCACAACATTTTAGTATATTAGACGCAATAGATGACAGTATAGAAAAAACACTTTCTATTCATCCATCTGCGAACAGCTTTGTCTTCAGTGACTTTAATGCTCAGAACGGCACGTGGCTTAAACATTCTAGAGTTACTGGTGTTACCGACATTCTGACATAAATTTTTTTCATTTCTAAATCCCTTACTCAAATCATGGACTTCCCTGCTCGTTTCTTTAGCAAAACAGAGCGACAGGTTACTCTATTTAATTTATTTCTTGCTTCCTCGATTTGCTCTTACTGATATTCGCAACAATGGATTCTTGGTAACTCGGTCCACACTGTGGTAGCTATTAATATTTAGTTCCAATCATCTATTAAACAAAAATCCTGTAGTCAAAGCAAATCCTACCGTTATCAGCATGTTGATTTTGACACACTCCGTGATTTTCTCCTTGACGACCCTTGGACTGACATCTTTAATGTTTCAATAGCAAATTTCGCTAATGACGTTTCTTCTTGGGTCAAAGCGAGCATGGCGAATTTTATCTGTTCTGGGAAATACCACAGGTGAAACCACAATCATCTGTATGGTTCACACAAGAATGCTCGACTGCTATACCCAACAAAAGAACAGTATTTCCAAATATACCTACGTGACAGCTCTCCTCAAAACAATTGCTGCACGTAAGCAATGTAAGAGAGGTTTCGAAAACACGAATTCCATGTTTGCTTAAAGAATGAGGCATCTCATGACCTCAAATAACTTCGCCTTTTTTATCATAATAAGGTATTACATAAGTGCAAGGTCTCATTTTCTCCCCACTTTAATAAATCGGAGATTTTATTATCATCTGTTGATAAAGCTGAATGCTTTGCCAGTAAATTCTCCTCAAAATCTACTGTTGACTCATTTGCAGTATCCCTGGCTAACTTGATGAGTCTTATAAATAGCTTCTATCGTTTCTGCTATCAGTTATAACACACACACACACACACACACACACACACACACATATATATATATATATATATATATATATATATATATATATATATATATATATATATATATATATATATATATATATATATAGAAAGAACAGTAAGATATACAATTGGTGTTCTTATAGATATTTTATTTTACAAAATAGTGCTCAATGTAATTTTACAGAGCATTAATATTATAAATTGATTGATTTAAAATATGGTTTTTCCGCTACCATATTTTAAATCAATTAATTATAATATATATATATATATATATATATATATATATATATATATGCATACATATATATACATTATATATATGCATAAATATACACACATACATATATATATGCATACACACACACACACACACACATATATATATATATATATATATATATATATATATATATATATATATATATATATATATATATATATATATAAATAAATAAAACAAATAAAACGTTATTTGTAACGGGAGCACATATTTTATTAAATAATCTGTTTTCAATCTTAAACTGTATATTCATTTATTTACATATACCGGATTGAATATTCGATGACCCATTTTAGAAAAATATGCATCCTCCGGTAAGATTCGAACCCGAGTCTCCTAGTGGAAGCTGTCATCAGCTCTGGTGGGCCATGGACCAAACTCCCCCACTCAGTAATTCATGATGAAGTAAATGCCCGAGAAATGGTTTTGAAACGATATCGTCCCGATTCTCGAAAAACAAATATATTCACTGTTTCGTTTTCTAACATAAAAAAAAGAAATATTTCTTTAGGAAATGGATTAAATCTGGAACATTTTTAAATTAATAGTTTAAACCTTATTTTTAATGGATAATCATATTTGAGTAGATGTAATAATTCTATTATTAAACAGTATTTTATTTATTTACATCTACCGGCTTGAATATTCGATAAATCTTGTTATGCGTCATCCGTCATAATTCTAATTTGCATCCTCTAAATATATATGCATGATCCAAATGCAATAATAAAATTTACCACGTATATCTAATAAACATATGTTTGTGCAAGCTCTAATATCACTGGCCGGATTTTAAAGAAAATATGAGCATTTTACTTCACTCTATTAAATACATACGTGCAAAAATAGTTTTTGTGGTCGAGGAAATCTCAAATAATAATCAATTTAACACCGGCAGCATTTGAATCATGTATGCATCGATAGGATGTCAGAATCCTTTCATAATTGCTCCGCTAATATATTTGTCTATTAGCTTTTATAACAGACTGACTACATTCAAAAAAAATTCCTGGTCATAGATGAAGTCTTCAAGTTTTTCTCTTAAGTTTTGTTGATGACAGTTTTGGCAGTCAAACTTGCAAAGGAAGAAAAGTAATTTTCATAATATAGGAATTAGTATACAGGCTAGAATGAAATAGAAATTATACAGGGTGTTGCAGCAAAATCCGACACTTGACAAAAAGAAAACAAAATATGCAATAAAAACAAATCAGAGATCCGACAGTTTGACAACAAACTAACGTTTTCTCTCTACCCTTATCCAGGATGGAATATGAGCGCAGAGCGGTGGTAGTACCTTTTTTTCGCATCGGGAAGATGTCTACGGAAGGGATGGCCTGGCTTGTGTTCAAGAGGACCATGGTCATGGACATCTGTGGGAAGTTGAAGGCGTGTGAGAATAAGGACGAGTGTACTGCCAAACGAAAGGCCCACAACGTTCGTTCTTAGGCCGTTAGAAGATAGTCGACAATGATGGAAGTCAAAACTATGCCAAGATCACTCCTGAAATGTCGAAAGATTACTCCTCCTATCAAAAGTCTCACCGCATGCTCATCAAGAATGCCTGCAAGTAAGTTCAAGGCGGCGGCTATGCTGAACGAGATCAAGCACGGGTCCGCCGGAATGCTGAGGTTCTTCTCAGATGAAAATAATTTCATCCAGGACCAGACGAGCATCAAGCACAATGACAGGTGAATCTGCAAAGACATCGAGGAGGTCACCGTCGTGAAGAAATACGAAGTTTCCCTCCTTCGTCATTGTCCTTGTCGTCATCTCCAGCGAAGGGTACGTCTTGCCTCCGTTCTTCTTTCAAAAGTCACCACTGAGATCTACCAAGAGGTGGTGAGGAGCGTGGTGAAGCACTGGATGGACGAGATCGCATCCGGAATCCACCTATGTCTTCCAGCAGGACTCTGTCTCTGCACACAAGGCCAAGACGACCCAGGCGTGGCTGCTAAACAATGTTCCTCCCCACTGATTGCCGGATTTGTGGCCGCACTCCTCAGCCGACTGCAACCCCTTTGACTATTTCTTCTCCGGCGTGATTGAGGCCAAGACCAACAAGCACGCCCACAACACGGTCAACTCTCTGAAGGCTGACATCGTAGAGGCGTTCGCCGCTATAGACAAGGACATGGTCGCCAAAGCATGTGACTCATTTCGCGCCCGCCTTGAGATGGTCGTCGCCGCCGCCGCCGGCGGTTTGATTGAAAAATAATGTAGTATGTAACTCTAACTGTTGCTAAATAAAGTGTTGGGTCTCTGCATATACACCTTTTGTTTTTATAGCCCATTTCGTTTTCTTTTTGTCAAGTGTCGAATTTTGATGCAACACCCTGTATATTCAATTCCTATTTCTGAACCGTAGAGCAATTTGTAAATTAACTGTTCTCATATATCATTATTATAGGCATTCCTAACATATTGTTATCATGTTTACTAATCTAATATCCGTGTGAAGATTTTATTGCGCAGCTCTGGGTTACATTGCAGTGTGAACATGGGACAAACAAAATTAGCTGAGGAGACTTCAAATGACAAAAATTTTAGTGTGTTGCTTATAGTAGTTTTCTCGCCTCATTCATTGAAAAATTTTTAAATTGTCAAGGCTGGTGGATATCCATTTTTCTCGATTAGTATTATGATGCTGCCAGATAGCTAATCGTATTTCACACATAGGAGACAAATTCGACGCTTCACAACTGCCTTTATTAAAAAAAAAAAGATTTCTTTAAACAAGCAAGTTTTTCCTTCTTAAAAAGTAGATCTGCCCAATGCAATTCCCGTCTAATTAATGTTCATGATTAGCATTGTTATTTTACAACGTTTAAAGTTATCACTATACTTTATTCTATCACACTAAGCGTCTGATGTATTTACCGTGTAATACAGGTTTCAGTGCAATAGAAATAAACTGGTTTTAAATTAGGAAACACGTCATTTGAATCCTATAGCCTATAATAGAATCGTTAATGCTGCGCTAACATTTGCAAAGCGCATGTGAATTTCTTTATCTTTGTGTCGCCTATATTGCCATCAAAAAATACACGGAGAAGCATGGTCAAGGATAGGCTGATGAAAACGTTCAGTTTTTATTATGTTCAAAGCATCTGAGAAAAAGAACAATCATCAGCAAAAAGATGATCAGTGGCAATTTGATTGCTAATTTAGTTTTAGATTTAAATCACAGCTAGTTGTAATGTTCACTTCCTATGCGAAACTCAGAAGCAACTCCCCTGTCTAGAACCGAAAATTTAGCTGCAAAAACAGTGAAAAAGAAGAGGGAATATAATACAGGCTTTCTATGCCCCATACGACCCATCAAATACATCAGAAATCATAGAAGGAAATTATCATATGAAGAATGCTTTAGACAAACGAAGCTTTTGATGACGATACACAAGGCATCAAGAGACACAATGTCGAACAACTTAGATCAATAGAAGCGACAAAAATATCCCCATGCTTTCCGAACTTCTCCTGCAGAATACCTGGTTAACAGTGTCTCGTCTGGATCTGAATTTGCATTCTGGCTCAGGTAACATGAATGCAGACAAAGAAGAGCTGAACCGATTCAGGATAACCTTAACAAGTATTTTACCTGCAAACGATAGAAATGTGATTACATTATGATTATCAAAAACACATATATTACCTTCATGCTTATAATGGCGTATGAAAGATACATATTTGGACTGCCATGGTACAGCACTGTGTTACCAAACACACGTTAAGAACTGTTAAGTGATTTCTATTTTGGAATTCACATTTACATAGTTCAGTTAGTAGTTCATGACAGCCTGCAGTGTTGATATTTGATAGTTGATTTATAGAATTTGTGATTTCGGGGAGGGAAGAAGTTAAAGAAATATGATGTAAGAAAGTTCACCGAGGAATACTATTGATGCCATACATGTCAGTCTCTGTCTATATTTGTGAAATGAGGGATTATGAACACTATTTACATTATTCGGACTATTGTCCTCATCTTCGCCGCCATATCTATTACAACGTTATCTCCTGTTAATTCCCCTCTCCAAGATCTCCATTGCCTTACTCAAGACCTGTTTAAGGCAGTGGAGATCTTGGCGAGGGGAATTAACAGGTGATAACTGTTATCCATTAAACATGCCACGTGGAACTAGAACAGTCTACCCCAGTGAGCGAAATATAGAGTTCAGTTCGACATTCCAACCACCTGAAGAAGGCCGGAGTGTACAACGACCGAAACATTGTAATAAATATGGCGACAAAGATGAGGACAATAGTCCGAATAATGTAAATAGTGTTCATATCAATCACTAACAATGTGTCCCGCCCATCTTCTTTTAATATAAGAGAGTAATGGAAGATTAAGCAAAGAATAAGGTTGTTAGGTCTATATTGTCAGCTACCTTTTCAGCTGCTTTTGTTTTCTCTTTACACCAATTTTGTTTCATTTTATGAAGGCTGAGCATGAGATTTGGCTTACTTTATAGCATGAAGATTTCGGTGATTGATACGATTTCTGCTTTTTAAACAAGCAGGTAGAAATGTGTGAGTCATTATCATCGAACCAAAATTGTCCTTTTTACAATGGCTACACCCTAATGTTTCTTTTGCAAACTCATATAGCCCGTCTGAAAATGTTTCTCAAGAAGACTCAAAATCATCACTGTTACCATAAAAAGAAGACATTCCTTCAAATGATGCATGAAAATATCGCTCGTTTCATCCTCTTTAAGTTTATTGATGATTAATTTTTGGTAATGAAGAAAGCATTGAGTTCGAATGCGTTTTCGGATTTTAATGTTTCCAGATGAACGAATTAATTTATTATCAGTTTATGCCACCCAACTGAAAAAAAGATCGAGTTTTTCTTACACGATTTCTGAGCTACGTGTGATGTTTAAATCAAACGAAGTGAGCTTATATTGGGTGTTTCCGCTTTGTTTTAGGAATTTCTCTACTGGAAGGCATGACTGTATTAATTATAAAGAGGTTAAATTCTGTACAAAAAGGTAGTAATAGAAGGCCATTTGAATTGATCTTTCCGACACAATGCCTGTCTATAACATTGGACCATGACAAAAACTCATTTCCCACACGGACATTGAAATCACCCATTAAAAGTTTATTACCAGCTGGCAATCTTGTGAGCTGTCTACGAAGACGTGAATAAAATTCTTCCTTAATGTCATGTGATGAGTTAAGAGTTGGAGCAGAAGAGCCGAAAGGCAATAACGATTTTTTTGCAATTTTCACACGAAGTGACATGATCCTGTCACTGATCTCTACAGGAAGTGATTCAAGTTTTCTTCCCAGACTCCCTTTTCTCCTCAATGAGTCTTGCCAATCAAACAAAAAGTGTAGCTACCTTCTAACTTCCTCTAGTTGACTACTTCAAGGAAGTATAGTTCCTGAAAGAACAGCAATGCTAATATTTTTTTTTGAGAAAAGAGACACGCTATGATAACTGTTCTGGGCTCGTGACTACCTGAAATATTCGTAAATTCCATATAGCTATGTAGATGTGCGTGTGAGAGAGTGATCCAACCGCACTTAAATACCATGTAAAAGCACGAGCAAAAAATTTTTCAGTCGCCTCTCCCAGATCTTGTCGTTTTTAAATTGCCTGTTATGAATGGAGTACACGAAATTAAAAACGTCACGTAAATGTTACGGCAAACGGTCGACTATACTTCGCCAAAATTTTTACTAGAGTCATTAGCACCCTCCATCCTCTCCTCTTCATCATTGTGAAGTTTCTGTAAGATTTTAAAAGTTCTAAGTTTTACTTAACATCCTGCACAAGGGACTTGTTTAAAGTGGTCAATTGCCAGTGCCATGCATTGCACACACTTTTCATCATTGCATTATATGAAATTGCTGTCAGAAAAACGCCATCACGTAGTTATTCTTCACCGAGCTGCAGAACTTGAGGTCTTTGATAAGTTCTACTTTTCGTTCGCCAACTCGATATATATATATATATATATATATATATATATTTATACATTTTTATTTATGTTTAACGTTTTATTTTTATAGATACAAGTATTTAAGCCCTCCATCTGTCAGCCTGAATGTCGAGAAATTTTTCATAAAATATTCGTTCTTCATCATCATATATGTGACTTGACCACTCGGCCACCATGAACTTTTTCAAGGTCGAATTTAGATTTTAAAAGTTCTAACTGTTTTACTTAACATCCTGAAATGGACGAGGACTTGTTTAAAGTGGTCAATTAAGCAAATGCCTGTTTATGTGCCTGAATGCATTGCACATAGAAAATATTTCATCATTGCATTATATGAACCGCCATACGCTGGCGTGCTGTCAGAATATGTTATGATCGTACATTCATAACTGGGCCATCTATTAGAAGTTACGCCATGGACGAGCAGTTATGAATTAACGTTATTTTTATAGATTCATGGAAGATTGATAGTTTATAACAGTAAATTCGACCTTGTCTATTCGTTCATAAGGTTCATGGTGGCCGAGTGGTCACTCGGCACGCCAGCGTATATGGCGGTTCCGTATAGGATGCAGGTTCGAATCCTGTCTATGAACGAATATTTTCTATGAAAATTTCTCGGACATTCAGGCCGGTAAATGTTATTTAATACTGTTTATCATAAACAGAGCATTTTTGCTTAAATACATTTGTATCTATGGAAAAATAACAACGTTAAACATAAATAAAATGTCTTTAATAAATAAATTGTCGGACCTCGTCCATTTCTTATAAATTGTCGGACCTCGTATATATATATATATATATATATATATATATATATATATATATATATATACGTGCTAATACACTTGGGAAAGGTTTGAATCCTCTTCTTCTCCCTCCAGCTATGGGTAAATAGCAGGACAGACTGGGTTCTATAGCCTTGGATGGCAACTGGTCTAGGAGAAGGACAACTCTGAATTCGAAACCTGCAGAGGGTCGTTTGGCGACCTTGTGGCACGAAGTGCACCAGATCTCTGTATTCGGCCCTTCAAAAAGTATGGATGGTCCTGCACGAAACTTTCATTGTAATCAAATCTCAGGTGCTGTTGTCGGGTTGTCGGTTTCCTAGGAACTGATCTGCTTGACCCTCATACGTCGAATTCGACGGGAGAGTGGAGAGAGAGAGAGCAAGAATATATATATATATATATATATATATATATATATATATATATATGATAGTAAATAGTATGATACAAAAGAACTTATAATAATAATTAGGAAATAAACCTTAAAAATTCATATTCTGTAATAAATTTGTTTCGATGAATATAGGTAAATTAATCTCTTCGGGCTGACTACAATGTCATTGTGAAACAGATACTTACCACCGCTGGCACTAGGTTTAATCGATTATCATCCAACATAAAAATCATTAATAAAATATAAATATTGTTTGAAAATGCTCTCCAAAAATTGCTTTTAAAAATAAATCTCATCTAACCCATATAATAACACAAAAATCTAAAATGAAATGTAGACACAAAAAAGAACATCTCTTTGGTTCAACCCCCATTCTGCAAATTGTCAAATATTAACATCGGACAGTATTTTCTAAAGTTAATAAATAAACACTTTCAAAAAATAACTAAGTAAGATCTTCAATAGGAAAACGATTAAGATTAGCTTGTCCTGTATGAAAAATATATACAAAATTATTAACTCACACAATAACTATATTTTAAGACATTTCTCTGAGCCAAGGAAAAATTCTGTTATTGAACACGCATGTAATTTCAAATCTAAAGAAAATTGTCTAGTAGAAGGCAAATGCAAATCTAGAAGTGTAATATATCCAGCAATCATTTCCCCAAAATAAAATACGAAGCATTATAATGTTTACATTGGAATTACTACGGGGGAATAGAAACAGGCATACCCATAAGCAATCATTTTCTAAACTTAAACTAAAAAACCAGATAATCTTTGAAAAAAATTCGGGATTGAAGGAGAAAGGTTTAAAATCACAGAATATTTGGAAGATTATAGGTCCTGCACGTACTTCTAATAGTCTTTGGGATAGGTTTGACTCATTTTTAGAAGAAAACAATTCGAATAATAACATACAATAATCGAAGCCATTTATTAAATCAGAGGAATGATTAAGTGTTACAATGTCGACATAAAAACAAATTCAAATTTCTATATGATTTTAAGTGAATTAGCTACCATATTTCTATATTCCCCCCCTCTAACTCTTCAAATATCGACAGTATAACTAATTCTAATTTCTATACTGAAATTTCCCCCTCTATAACCTCTTTACAATATATGAATTATAATTTATAAACTTTCCTTTACTTCAATATCTCCAGAAATCTCTTTCCATTATTCCCTTACATTTTATCTATATATTTTAAGTTTATTTAAATTTGTTTTTATAAACTTTTTTAGTCCTCATTTAAATTTTAAATTATTATTTCATTCTTTATATAAACTCAAATTAATGTCATAAGATCAATATTCGTATTTATTGTTTTCAGCTTTCACAGTTAACTTCTATTTCCTGTCTTACCCTAAATATATAGACAAGAAGTCAGTCAACAACGGTGTTCATAAGACTGACCACCGATATCTTCGTCTGCCGAAATAGTCTATTCACCATATGAAGTAATTTTGAATATTGTTGTCTATTAATTATATTGCTCTGTATTAATAAATTCATTGAGCTCTTCTTGTGAATCAGTTTTAATATTTTATATTACAAGGATCCATTTGGATTATATAGCAACAGATTAGACACCTTAATGCGGTATAATGTATAGCAATCTTGTCTCGCTAGAAGAATTACGACTGAGTAGTGAGTTTAATCCTCACTGGTTGGCCCATATTCTCGACCTTGTGCAACATGTAAGCGACGCTTATAAATCACTATATACCCAAGAATTTGTGAACTTACTATATATATATATATGTATATATATATTTATATATATATATTATAATAAAAAGAAAGAACAGTAAGTTATATAATTTTTACAAAACAGTGTTTAATGTAAATTTACAGAGCATAAGTATTATAAATTAACTGATTTAAAATATGGTTCCTTCGCTATACATGAATTACCATGTTTCAAAAACCGAAGCTAAAAACTTAAAATTTAATTATATAATGAAATTAAAAGCATTGGTTCTGTTTCAACTTCAAGCAAATTTTGGAATACACACACACACACACACACACACACACACACACACACACACACACACACATATATATATATATATATATATATATATATATACATACATACATATATATATATATATATATAAATGAATATGTTTAGATTTTTCCATTATGCAATTTTGACTTTTAAAAAGATACTTTTTCTGTTTATTTGAATCACAATTTATTTCAAGTTGTATGTTCCTTTCATTATAGCATTTCTCTCTCTTTATTTTCGATCATATCGCTCTCCCCCTCTAGCTCTATTCGGCTCACTCATCTTTTCTGTCTTTCTTCTTTCTCCCTTCCCAACTTTTCATTTTAAACTTTATTTTCATTTTTTTAAAGCAAGCCAAATTGATATCAGTTATTGTGTGCGTAGTTTTACTTATTTCCTTTCATTGAACCATATTTTTTCCATATTTTCTCGTAATTTTTTTTTTGTAAATGTTAGGGATTTCTTATTATTTTTTGTTCCCTTGCTTTCTTTCATTATTTTCTTTAATTTCCTTCAGTCTTTCGTTACGCATAGAGAACTAGAAACTCGTTCCGGATACAGGAGTTTATTTCCCCAATTTTTAATCTTTTAATCTCGTCCGGCACAACCATTCATTTGCCAAAACATTTATTCGGCTTTACATAAATCAACGGCTCATTTGACATGCCTTCGATTTGTGATTTGACAAAAGCACTGGCGTTTTTGTAATTTTTTTTTTACCATCAAAGAAATATATGATTCTATCGTTTTTATTATTTTATTTTTAGGAATAACTTTACTATCCTCATTTGTAATACACATCTTTATTTATAATATAGATATAAAACTGACAGGAAAATGAAAGCATGCTCACTCACATACACATAGATACGCACAGAGACGCGAACACATAAGTCAAACATATATGTCCATGGATAATCATAAAAAATATACATACGAGTGTTGGCTGAAAAAATCATAGACTGAAAAAGATACATTCATGGAATATTAGGAAATCGGTTTTGCAATGCTTGGATCTCTAATCCTGTTGTCCAAAAAATCATTACCAACAGATTCGGCGTAATCATCACGGGTATACTGGTTCGCAGCCATGTGTATTTTTCATGTTGGAGAACAGATGATTGCCAGCTGGGACCTAATCAGGGGAATAGGGAAGCGAAAAAGCAGCAGCAACCATTGGCTCCAAGTACATGTACTGGAATATTATACAGATGAAACGTCGTTACTTATAGGTGTTTGATCTTTCTAGCCATTCGTAATTGCCTCAGCAAGTTGGCATGGTGCTCAATATTGAAGATAGGTAAAAACAATGCCTTTCGCATCCTAAAAACTGAAGTCATCATCTTCCCCTCGAAACGGGTGAGAAAGGCAGTTCCACTGCATTGATTGTCACTTTGCTTCTGGCTCAATGTCATGATAACAACACTCAACCTGGATTAGCAAACATTCAAGGAAATCAGATGAATCTGCCTCAAATAGCATATATATATATATATATATATATATATATATATATATGTGTGTGTGTGTGTGTGTGTGTGTGTGTGTGTGTGTGTGTGTGTGTGTGTGTGACAGTATATCTCTTGAAAATATATTTCAATTGAACACTGTTGAGTGGTAGGCTAATTCTATAAACAAATGCTACCTTCCTTAATGCAAAGATCTTCAGTAAAATGAATTGAAACACTGCAGCAAAAGGTGTAATTTGTTTATATTTGCAAAAACAATTCGCTGGATTTAAGTGTTTTCCTCTGCCGCATAAAGATAGCTAAGTGTTAGAAACTTTGACTGACACCAAATCAGTTGGGTTTCCGATCTGGGCTTGAGGCATTCGTATGTTTAGTCGCATTGAGGAGCTGTTATATAGTGAAACAGTACTGTCATGAAATATATATATATATATATATATATATATATATATGTGTGTGTGTGTGTGTGTGTGTGTGTGTGTGTGTGTGTGCGTGTGTGTGTGTGTGTTATGTTTATTTAGGCTGCAAATATTATAGACAGCAGACATTTTGAGCCGATTACTTTTAATGATCGACATTTCCCAGTTACAAATAACCTCTCAGACCAGGAGGAATTTTGTCAGAAGTTCGAAGCTCATTTCTAAAGAGTAATCCAGGAAATATATGTCAAACTTTCTACTTTTTAAAGTCACCATCATTGTAGATAGATACAAATGTTGAGTTTCATAGAACTAGAAGTCATTTGTGACGAAAGAAAAGAGTATTGTCACGGCAGTAAGGTGTAACTCTCTTTTTTTAAACCTGAGATTATTATTATCTTGGAAATGTCGATGATCAAAATTAATCGAAACAAAATATCTATCCTTTTCCATGCATATATATATATATATATATATATATATATATATATATATATATATATATATATATATATGTTGTGTGTGTAAGAGTGTTTGTATTTCCATGTGTGTGTATGTACGTGCATGCGTGTGTGTGTGTGTACAAAGAAAGAGAGGAAAATAACATAAAGCAAGCAATTGGTAAAGCTGCAAAGAATAATAGTCTTACATATCTAAGAGTTCGGAACGCAATTTTCATAGGCTGCTTATGATGTCGTGATTTTAGAGCTATAAAATATTGCATGTCTTAATTTCAATTCTTATTATTAATGAGCACACTGTTCCCTTCCAGATAAACTGATATCAGACAGTTTAAATAAGACTTCACATGTAACGAGTTGAGTTGGTTGGTTTATCTTGTTTAGCGTCATATTAACCTCTATGAGATTTTTTAATACTGAAATCTAAATATTTTTATATGACCTCAACTACAGATAAAATGTATTGTTGGAAATTCTACTATAAAATGTATTGCTGGTTATTTTTATTTAAAAGTGTAGTGTTGGTAATTTTATTAGAAAAAGTTATTGTTGATTACTTTATAGAAAAAAGTTTTTGCTGGTATTTTTACTTTAAAATATATTTTAATATTTTCATATTGTTTTGATTGTTTGGTAGTTCACTGTTTTTCTATAGATGATATCCTAACAGGTGCTACCACCACAAGTCAGTGTGAACCTGACAACAACAGAAATCCCCCGATTACTAGATGTAGACAATCGTCATCCCGGGACTCAACTAGTAGATAATATTGAAAATGGACATTTCAGCCCCCAAGAACATATATGGTTGTACAATTGCTACATTACCGAATGACGTTTCAGGTTTATCAAGAGTGTAAAAATGAGGAGCAGAATTTGGATGAAATTAAAGAGTGCGGAAGATGACCAATGGTCAGCTTGACCT
>CAHIKZ030002201.1:1752500-1845000 GCA_903632075.3 Acanthosepion pharaonis
CTATGATAGAATAAAGGAAGATGTGTATGAAGGATATCATTTTTTGTCCTGACGGGTTGTATCGCCGTCGAACAGGCACCGGCTGCTTATACTCTATGTCAGTGATAAAAAATATATATTCCCATATATATATATATATATATATATATGTAGGATGGACTGTAGTGTTGAATCTGTGTGTGAGTGGAGGATGTTCACTTTTTCAACATTTCCGCGAAACGATTGACGCCAAAAAATATCTTTTTTTTTTCTTTCTCAGAAAATTTCAAACAAAAGTTTTTTTTTTCTTTTTCTTAAATAAATAAAACTCGATCGTTCCCCTTGGTGCATGACGTGGAACCTACATACGCTTTATCAGTTCAGACGCGATGTTTTTTTTTTTGTTTTTGTTTTTTTTTTTGACAGTATTTTCCTTTCTCTTATTCATCGCGCTTTTGTCTCGATTATTTCTCTGCGTATAACTGTATCGATTACATTTATAGAGACTACAATATGCATATATAAAATAAACCTAGCAAGGCAACCCGATGTTGCCTGGAAAAGATAATTGTTTTAACACAACTTGTTGACTTACTTTGAACAGCAGGAATCTGCTAATCATTTATTGCCCTGAGAAGGTAAAGTTTGTTCAACTTTGACTTTTGGAAATTGGGGATATAAGTGTTTTGAGTAAATCTTAAACATTACTTCTTGCTATACAAAAACAATCTGTTGTCCACTACTGCTCTAAACAATAATTTAGAAATTTTACTAATAAATACTGCATTTTATATTTAGCACCATTATCGCCAAATTGGATCCCTTGTTAGTATTAACAAGGGATACAATTTTATTGATGAATTTAAAACATTATTTTAATATGATTCATAAACAAATGAAAATGTGATAATTACATATAAACAATATATTGATTTCAATAAGAATCGATTGTAATATGTAAAAAATTCAAATATTAGAGGTTATCTGACAAAATAAGCCATTTTTTTTTACATTCCCATATGGTAAGCGCAATATTCTTCTATATTTCAAGTTACTGCGTAGAAAGAATATTGTGGTGAATTGGAAAAAAAGACTGAAAATCAGTACCGAATTATATTAAGCATTAAAATTAGGATTTATATCTTAACTAATTTAAAAAAAAATAAGCATGAATATCGACTATGAAGCATGTGATTTTGAATTTATATCTTGTACGCAATTAAATATCTATAATTCTATTGCACACTTTTATATTAACAGTGCAGAATGCATGATTTCAGTATAAGTGGTAAGAAAATATGCGTCACTTATTGGAGACGCCATAATCAGTGTGGCACCATGCATAAGTTGGCAGGCTGAAAAGAAATATTCATAAATATATGATTTGTTTTTTACGGTTTGTCAAACATTTAATAATTATTTAGAGCTGAAAAATATTTGGGTTTTGAGAATAATTCTTTAATTGCGTTCAAGCGATCTGGGAGAAAGAAAGAGAAGAAGAAGAAAAAGAAAGAAAAAAATATAATACGAAAACCAGGTCATAAGCGAACACACACACACTCGATTGATACAAAACAGATGTTGGAAGGTATCCCGGTCAAGCACCTGACCTACTTCCGTGTCCACGAAAAATAAGGTTTGTTATCAATTTGGTTGAAGAAATAAAATTTAGAGACAATGGAAAAAAATATGATAGGTAACAGGTGGGAAGTTTATCTAAGGATATGAAGACAAACCCTTAATACGAACAGCACAGACAATTCCAGAATTGAAAATAAAGCCACACAAGATGATGTTGGATGAAAATGTTTTTTTGAGATAATTAAAATATTTGTTATCAAGCTTCGAGCGAAGGAAAAGGTGAAATATTTTCATTCGTTCACGAAAACGCCAACCAGTCTGGGAAATCCCTTTCTTAGATCGTATCCAATTAGCGATAAACTGTTTGACAAATACCGCGTAAAAAAAACCGAGCGTCATTTCGGTCACGTACAAAAAAGGGCAATTTGAATTTTTTTTTTTTAAGCAAGGTGTTTCTTCCCCAGAACAAAGCCACGGATTGTCCACGCCCGACTAAAGACGCCATTGGCTAGATGGGATCACGTGGCGCACGAAGGAGGAGGAAAAAATACCCGACCAGGACCTCATTGGCCGAGAGCGGCCACGTGACGCACGAGGAGAATCGGTCGACGCCCCTGTCAGGAGTGTAAGTGTAAGGAGCCGATAAGAAGAAGCGGGGAAGCGGGTATACGCCCTCAGAGACACAATAAGGAAGTAGGAGTGAAAGTGAATTACCGAAAATGGAAAATCCCTAACCAGAAATAAGAAGGGTGGATACGTATTTAGAATTATCAAGAAAACCCTGGCGCCGACAGACCCAGTTTTTGACTGCGTCAATAAAAGCGGGACCCCAACCGACAGAAAACAGTTTTGCGCCGCGGACGGCGAGATAGAGTTGCGCCGCGGACGGCGAGGGAGTTTGAGCGCGGAGGGCGGGCCCGGTTCATTCGCCCCCTTGCGGGCAAGAGAAGCCGAAGTGAAGCAGCCCGTTTGGCCTAAGTGGAGAAGTTGGAATCAGAGCAAGCTGAAGAGAAGAAGTTAATTCGCACACTGACGGCAGAGATGAGTGACCAATAATTCAGATTCTGAAGAGGAGAGTTTGCGCCGCGGACGGCGAGAGAGATCAGCCGTGAACGACAGGCAGAGATCAGCGCCCAGTGTTGAAACCGCATCAAGATAGCTAACCAAGATTCACGCACACTTCGAGACTCTTCTTCAACCAAGAACAAGTAGTTTGAAGAGCGACTTAGAATCAGACCACAAGAAATAAGTTTTTTTCGACTTTCGTCCAAAGACACACCGAAACGCAAATTTCTAAGAGAGCAGACAACTGGAAGCCTTAAAGTTGCCTAGTAAAAGCGCAGCCACAATCCACAGAACGGGTCGGAAGGTAGACATAGTCCTATGTACCGAGCAAATAGACATAAAAAGTTTGTTACCTTTTTCTTGATACGTTGGACCTTGTGAGTTGTTATTTTATTTCTTTTTATTATACATAATTGTGTGTTATCACCCCCGTTAGACTCAACTTGCATTACGGCCCCAAGCCCTGTTTGATCTCGTCTGTCTAAGATCAAGTCACAACGTGGGTAGGCAGACCGGAGATCAGTGCAGTTACCCTGGTAACCAGGCGTTGGAAGCAGGTTGGGAACGACGAGGCTGGTGTCAATCTAACCAAAGGGTTAGAACGTCACGTTTGGAGCAGCGAGGAGCGAACAGCTGACGCCGCGACAAAAGACGTCACAACTGGTGCTGATATCAGAGCATGGGGAGCACGTGACGTCACAATTGGCGCCGCGAGCGGGATCGAACGACACAGTCGACGCTGCGACCGGGGGACGACGTCACACAGGGACATACTCAAATTTAACATAAGAAGATGGAAAGTTTGCTTATCAAATTGCATTAAAAAAAAGAAAATCTCACTAGAAATAAATACACAACCGTTCAACTTTTTATAAAACTTATAATCTCTTATTGCTCACTGATGGAGGTTTTAGAAGTGTTTCAACCGATGAATAGAATACTATAGACAGAACATACGAGTAACGTGGAAGTATTAATATATATATATATATATATATATATATATATATATATATATATATATATATTATAATAATATTTTTGTTTAAAAATATGATTCTTTCGCTACATTTAAAACTAATCAGATATATTGCAGATAAGAAAAGTATGCGTAAATAGTGATTAAAGCTAACATTGTTTTAAACATTTTAGAGGACAAAATACAAAATAATGAATTAGTAATGTCAGATGATACCGACGGCAAGAAATAGAGGAAATGACATGTCACATAAAAGCAGCGAGGGCGGGAAAATGAATCTCTGGTAGTCCACGAGGCGCTCCTCAAATGTCAAGGCTGGCGAGTTGAGCTTTTAGAAAATTTTCTCGTCAAAAATTTAAAAAAAGTAATTAAACAACAGTATTTTAAAACCTATGAATGGCAAACGTTAGATTCGATCTAAATTATGAATGTTAAAACAAATGTAGGTCTAAATTAATGCTTTCTTCTAAGAAAGCCTGTAGAAATTAAATATGTTTTTCTGAACTCGTTTACGGTCAAATCACGATAAACACACCGGTTCTCGTTCGATCGCCGAAGCTAAGCATCGTAGAGCTAGTTTAGTACTTAGAGGGGGACCTTTTGGGAAGACTTGGTGCTGTAAATAAACCTCTACTATCGCGTTCACCTCAGCATGATGTAAGTTTTAGCAAGTTTGTCTTGCTAGATCAGTTACAACTGAAAAGTGAGTTCGATCCTCACTTGATGCCCCATACTTTCGGCCTTGTACCACATTAGAAATAACCGTTTCTTCTTTGCTGATTTTATTTTCTTGACTATATTTGTTTATTTTTTATCCAACTATTTCTCCTTTTATTATTTCATTGAGGCGTTCAGTTATGTATTTATTTCCCTGTTTCTTATTCATTCATTTTCATGTTATTCTACTCTTATTTCATTTTCTTATTGTTGGGTTTTAATATTATTTCTGATGAAAATACAATAATTTATGTAAAAAGAACGGTTTGATATTCCTGAGATTAAATATCTTTATTGTTCATAGATTCTTCAGGCGAGTAAAATTCTTGATTTTATCAAAGCGTTTCGACCGATATATTGTTCTGTCTTGGTTGAATGAAGACATTACTTCCTTGTAGAATTTCCATTAATTTTTAACATTTAATTTAACCTTGATATTAATAGTTTTGCATATTTCCAACATTCTCTTAATGATTTTAATATCATTCTTGACTTTGGCAAACATATCCAACTCGCAAATAGTGTTCTTTATTTTCAGTGAATGAACATGTCGTCTTGTGAGAAACATTGAAGATGGTTCGGTTGCCTTTTCCAAGATGATTTTTTTTTTAGTTTAGAAGGATTGTCAGGCAGACGCTGCTATTTACCCTGCAGCGGAAGAGAAAAGGCATGAATTCTATTCATGTCCCTTGGAGGAGCATTAATGCGAAAGTGTGCGCAACAGATTAAGCTGGAACTTGAACAAGGCTCCACGCTTCAATTTTACTCACAGATAATTTTTAGTAATACAGAAATTTCTCTTTTAAACATTAGAACATCTATATTTTTATCAGTATAATTCATTCACCTGTCTTTCATTTGGATTATATTTTTGCTTCTTTCTTTTTTACTGTTTCTGAATTTTAGTTTCATACATACTTTCTTTCAATCTTTCATATACTCTTTCATTTAATTTTGTCTTATTTTATTCATTCTTTACTATGTTTCATTCATTCATTTCTTAGGAGACATAGTCTTCATTTTCTTTATCTTATATCCATTCACTTTCATAGATTAGGCATAAAATCTTTTGATATTTTACAACCTCACACACACTTTTTGCATATTTAGAATTCTTAGAGAAATATATCAATAATTTGAATTCTTTAACTTTTATTGCATGCATTAAATCTTGCTTTAATTTGTGGCCATGCCAGGTTACATCATGTTTGCAGACTGCTTTATTTTATTCTAGCCAGGTTTATAAATTGACATTTTTTTTCTTCTTATATCGATTTATTTCGCTTTACCCTTTTAAACTGATTTCTTTGAGTCTATGTTTATTTATTTATTTAGCTCTGTATTTTCATTGATTTATTTTATTGCATCCTATGCAATTTCTTCTGCTGCATATTTTTGTCAACATGATTCTTTACAAAAACTGTGTCATGAGACATACGTCAGTGGAGGCAATTTATTCATCACTTGAAAGAGTAGCGCAGACGTATCTTCGTACTGTGGCGTAGTTAGGGGCACGGAGGGGGCGGTCCCACCCGGGCCTCATTTTAGATCTGTGGTGAGATTTCAGAAATGAAAAACAAAAAAAAAAACAAAAAACAATAGCATAATTTCAATATTTTTTGCAAATATAAGCAACAAGAAGATAGGGTTCAAGTGAAGCCAATTTGTCTTTGATATAACTGGCTCAAATCCAGCTAGCGAGCAATAAAAAAAAATGATTGTCTCCAAAACGCATTCTCGGCTGTTGTGGATAAACCCCCTATTTACAAGACGTAAGCAAAAGGGGTGACAAAATTTTGAACATTTTTAAAGGACTTGATATGGGGTTGGATTAAGTGAATTTAATGAATCCACAGATTTTTCACACCTATGTGAGAAGTCCGGATTTAGGCCTCAGTTCTTGCATTTTGATTTCTCATGTCTGGGAACAGTTAGTGAAAAAATAAATAAATAAGTGAACCAATAGTTTTTTCTTTTTTTATCTCATCATTGGCCTAGCTTTAATACGGATATATAATCGTTAGTTTTCATAAATTAATAGATAGATAAATAATTTGAAATAATTCCAATGCTTGAAGGATATTACATGCATTCTAATTCTTTTCGGAAATATCGAACGGAAATATAAAAGAAATTGAAAATTAATATATGTAAAATTTTTTAAAGATTTTCCGATTTAGAAAAAAAGAAGTAACGTCTTTGTTTTTGTTTTTTTATTTTACATATCCCCAGGTTTATTAAAAAAAAACACACACACACAATTGTAATTTTATTTCATAAAAAATTGCGAAGAGTTACAAATACCACGGCAACAGCAACATGGAAAAAAACTTACACCATACGGCCATTAGATTCTGAGAAATGGATAAAATATTAAAAATCGTTGGGTGTACGAATAATTCCATCGTTGATTATATATTTATATATATATATATATATATATATATATATATATATATATATATATATATATATATATATATGATGAAAAAACAGACCACTTTAAGGTTCCGTTGTTATAATTTACTTCACCAGAGTTTTTATTTTTCTCTGGAACTTCGGACTTCACTTTGGAGCATGAAAAAAATGAATTTAAAATGGTAGTATTAAGCTGATATAAGGTGACATTGAAGGTGTGAGAGTCATGGTCGAAATTAGATAAATATATATATGCGTATGTATACAATTAATTAGATAAATATATATAATTAAATATCTATAAGTAGATAAATATACATATGCATACATATAATTATAGAATGTCATTCGCAGACAGACTGTTTCGCTGCATCTCAGGTATTCAATGTGTTAGACGTTCGCTTGCCTCTAGCTAGGATCGAAACCCGACTGAATTGACGTCAGTTGGAGATTCTACCCCTCAGCCGATAGAGGTAAATTTAAGCGTATTTATTTTTAGATAAACACACACTAACCGACAGGACTCGATTCGCTTTTCCGAACAGTCTTGCTATATCAGCCGTAATAGTCACTGTTTACAAACCCACACTTCCTTCCCCAGAGAGCGCAACCCAAATATATATATATATATATATATAAAATTTATGGGGTTAATGTGCATTGTAATATTGTCTACCTTCTGGGGAGGGGCGCCAAAAACACTAGCTACGCCGCTGTCTTCGTATCAAAATCTGACACTCGGCAAGAGTTAAATAAGCTTAATTATAAACCCGAACGTATCGTCTGACGTCTTGTGATGAAGACAAGATTGATGAAGGTAATAGATGAATATGTCCATAAAAACAAAATACATTTCAAATATTCAAAACAATCATATTCTAGTTTTAAATATTTTGCTTTACAATAGAGTACATTCCATTATTATGTTTATTTTGATCATTTTAATTTTGATAGTTTTTGGTCTTTTTTTCTGGCATTGAATTAAGGATATTGTCTCATATATTTGGGAATTCACACCCGAAAGCGACTCTTCCGAAACGACTCTTTCATGACCGTCACATTGAATTTCAGGCAACTTTGTCATATATAGTCTTCTTTCCACCATTTTGCATACGCTGTATGAGGACAAATATGTTATAATATTTGTGATTAACTCTAATGTAACGAAGCTAAACATAATCTAAAATAAAGATACGAAAATTGTATATCAAATTATTTTTAAAATTTACATAGGGTTTAATTTTAATTTTTATTATCTTTCCTTTCTTCAGTCCTATTCTTTCTATATGCTGCACACCTCGTTACGAACCGATTACTGGATGCAATTTATATCTATGGAAGGCGAAAGATTATATCGGCTATACACGTTAGAATACAAACATCGTCTTTTCTTTCATTGACTTCATCCTTATTATTTCTCTATTTTAATTTCTTCCTAAAAAATTATTTACTTTAATTCATTCCTCAATCCTTACGTTCTATCCTCTTTATTCTTTCTTCCTTAAGTTTTTTTTAGTTTAAATTCTCATTTTTACTTTCAGTGTTTCTTTCATTTCATTTCAATTCCTTTCTCCCCTTCACTGTCTTACAATCATGACTCATCATTAGACTAAATCCAACTGCAAATAAAATCATTTCACTAATTCCATCACCGAGAAATGATTGAAGGACAAGTGAGCATAAAACTCATATTTATTATTGGCGCCGCTGGTAATGTCAACGGTAATTTTGGCTTGAATATTCGTATATCATTATCTGTCCAGAAATCAATATTTAATAACTAACGTTGCAATAAGATTTTATGATATTTAAAGCCATTAGCTTTTCATATCTTAATTGCTTTCTTATATTTCATGATTTTATTTTTGTAGCTAACCACCGGACACTTTTTCTACCTACATATGTTCTCTTTAGCTATCTATCTATCTATCTATCTATCTATCTAACTAAGCAACTATTTAATAGCTTAGCCATTTGAGCCCAGCGTTCCAGAACAATTTTAATCCGTCTGTTTTAGATCTTGAGTCAAAACTTGCAAATAATTGGTATGTAATGTTTCACGATAGATATAAAAATAGATTTAAAAAAATATAAGCATTGTACTTAACAAGTAGAGAGTATGATTGTATGTCTTCACTTTATCACCAGAATTCTTTCTTTGTGTATCAGTCTACCCAGCAGGTGTTGCCACTCTTCATGCAAAGAATAGCAAAAGCAAGTTTTTACCCTCCGTTCAACCGGTAACTGAGCATTAATTCATTTTTCTCTACCACCGGTAAAACAGTGGTCAGGACTGAAAGGTTTAAGGAAACATAGTAACTATTTCAATATTTTTACAATATATTTAAATATTTTCAATTAATGCGCCTTATAATTATAGTTCGAATATTAAACTGATATTTTTAGATCGAATTTCAGCTGCGAGAGTGGGAAATTTTTGATCCATTAATATTTCTAAGGAAACGTCAATTGAAACAGCCAGTGCTTATTATCACACGCACGTTATATATATATATATATATATATATATATATATATATATATATATATATATATATATATATATATATATATATATATATATATGTATGTATGTACGCATACATACATAGATAATTTGGACGAGTATTTTGACGTGTGAGGATACAGAAGGTGAGGCCTCAGGTTTTGAATTCAGAATAGCTATCCAGTCTTTTTGCCATTTTACCCATAGATAAGGGAAGTCGAGATGGATCATATTTTTCCCCAAGGTTAATTAATATTAATGAGCATGGCTCGATTTTGAACTCTGGTCTCCGATTCCTATCCATTACTCTACCGTGCCTCTTTTACATATATCAAAATAAATGAATTTAATAGATAGATAGAAAGAATGTATTAAATTGAAGAATCGGTACATGAAAAAATGAATGAAAGACTGAAAAGCAATTTTGAAAATATGGTTCGCAGAAAGAATGGAAAACGGTGAAAACGTAAAGAATGAAACGAAATAAAGAATAGCAGAGAAAGAAGGAATATAAGAAATGAAAGTAGAAAAAAATGAAAGAAAACAAGAATATCGAGAGGGAAAATAAAAGGGCGAGAAATAAATGGATGATAATAAGAGAAAAGAAAGAATGAAAAAATTCAAATGAAGGAACTTAGATTAGAAATAATCAATGAAATATTGAATGAGAAAAGCAGACTAAATGAAGAATTCAAATATCCCGATTTTTGAGAATAGGTGCTACTGTATTAATACGTTTAATCATATGAATATATATTTATTGTTTTAATTAAAGCAATTGTGACAAAAGGCGATAGAGGAAAAAGTAGTGGGCACTATCTAGACCTAGCTAATCTGATTCACGAAACATTTATTCATTACAATTTGATCATTCACCACAAAAAACTCATCCTTCATCATTCAATTCTACATATGCCACAATAACAAAAGTTCACATGAAACCTAAAAAGAAACATGACATAAACTTTCATTATGTACAAATAGTACAAATGTCTCTTTTTTTACTATTTTTTTAATATATAAAAATATATGCTCGTAAAATGAGAGGGGAGGTGATGAACCCAGAAAGCGAAAGTAAAATATACCAAAGCGTTGAAAGTAAATATAAATGATCCAATCACAGTAAAAAATTAAGAGTGGCCTCTGTATTCTGCGTGTAGACAGAATCAGGAAGCACACTCACTAACGGAGAGGGAAGGATAAAAAAAATAAAGTAATCATATGAATAAAGAAGTAGTCATTGATAATTCTGTGATATTACATTCAACCAGGGACGGTAATTTTGTTTATGACGTTTTCACTTTCCATTATTGTTACAGATGTTCCGAGTGCACAACTCATTTATTAAAGATGCAGAAAGTTTGTTTTCCTCTGGGGCTTCCGCTCTGAATCAAAAGCAAAACTCTTACGTAACACGTTCATATACCATTCTAGGATTATAAATGAATATCTTTCGCGCATCCATAAACACATTAACTCGAGTGGATTTTTTAATACACATAAAAAACATGATCATGAGACAATCTGAAGAAAAATGCTACGTTGTAGAATCCTTTCTATTACTCGATTCAACTCGAAACTATCCCACGACACACAGACATTCGCTCAAATATTTAAATATGCTCTGACCTGATGTTAAAAAATTGGAATACGAAGGTCATATCGGGCTGGAGTATTTTCTCCTTACTATTCAGTCTAAAAAAACTTCAAATGGTCTTGTTGGTTCTGATTTTTTTCGAATCCCTAACCACTTACTCATGAGGAAAACGTCTGAAAACTTTCGATAATCGACCGCCATAAAATGGAAACTCTTCTGATGCGCTGCATTCGTCATTTACTATCTTTTTGAACTTCAAATTTGTATTGTATTGGTAAGAAGGAATTGAAAATTTGTGGAATATACTTCAGAGAGTATGCTTCCTAGAGATTATGCATTCCAATCATAACTGTCTTTACCTCGTCTAAAAACATTATTTTTCCTACAAGAACTGCCCTTTACTTTTACGCCATTACAACAACCTCATTCAATTAAGTTCTACTATGAGTGGTTCTTGGGACTTATATTGCGCGAATAATTACCAAAAACGTATATTCTCTCAACTCTCTCTCCCTCGCTCTCTGGAGATGGGCGATTATGACTCTCCGAATCTTCTATATTGCAATTTTCAGCGATACGTGATCCTTTAATTTTCAATAAGTTTTATTTTTGTGGTATTTGTTCCTCCATAAAATTGCTCCAAATCGCCAGATAGGTTCCATGCTTTTTTTTCATTCCCTTCTCTTCCCTTCTGAGTATTAAATTCTTCAAAATTTCTGTCCTCTTTTTGTTCTGAGAGATCCAGGCATTGGTATCAATTTTATAAATCGGATTCTTCTGAAAACGCTACAATTCTTCAGATGCTCTTCCTGTAGTATTCTTCATGTTCTTAGAAAAAAAAATCATTGCATTACTTCGAGTCTTTTTTTATTTTTTATCAATTTTTCTATCATTTGTAGAAATGGATTTAGTAATGTATGTCCGGCAATATATTAGTGCACAAAAATATCTTGTAGATCTAAATTTGAAATTCACTGGATACACCATTATGGTGACCCAGTTTCAGACAAAACTGCCTTTTAGTAAATTTTTATATACCGATGCCGAATTCTTTCTGTGTGGCATTGATTAGTAGTTTTATCTCGAATGCCATCGATTTCCAAGACTATTATGTCTATTGAAATTGTCACTAAAATTCGATCTGTCCAGAAAAATCTAGAATAAAATTATCGGCAATATAATGAAATCTTTAGTTATGTGAAACACTTGATAGATTCCCATCTTCCCCTAAGCTTCTCCATTATAGACTAAGTTTGGTATCGTCAAAAGCAAAGAGATTATAATGTATTTCCTATTCAAGAACTTCACCTATTTTCCGTTCAGAAAGTTCAAAGATCCTAATCATTTTGCTATCATTTGATCATTTTCTTTGTTTTAATTATCGCGTTAGTATGACAAAGAGATGACGATCCCATAGGTCTAGAAGATAACTTTATCTCATTAAGACGCACTGAACTAAAGAAATTCACAAAAACGTAGCCCCGAATAATCTTGACCCAACTTTTAAAAGTTGTGTCCTCTTTGTAAAATAACCACAACCGCAATGATAGTTGTAACTCTCAATTACTTTATTCTCGAATCAAAGAGATACAAATACCAAAATATATCTGGCCTCTGGCCACTCTCCTGTTTATATAACAGTGGACGAGATAACTTATGTATGCTTGTAAAAGTCCCCATTATCTAATGAGGCCTTCTTTTTCTACACTACATGTCACTCTCTCCACTGACTCCGGGACGGATTGAAGTAGTCAGTTGAAGACTTGCCCCAGAATGTTTGTCCGATTGTCCTTGCATTTTTGGCGATGGAGTTCAAGGTTGCCGCCTGTTTCAACGTGGTAGCTGACGTGTGGTTGGCGTCGTCCGATATTGGTGTTCTCCAATATTTTTTATTGGGCCTACTGAATGCGTGGTGTCGTCAATTTCAATTTGTTGTGGTTCATTACTCGTGGTATTTAATTTATGTTGTATATTAGGTGATAATGTATTCGTGCCTTGAATTCGAGCGACCCGTTCCCTGGGTAGAATGATGTGAGATGTCAGCAAATGGGTGGATCTACGGAGCTTTCGCTGAATTACCCGATTTCTTCCATCCACCCGAACATGGTACTGCTGGTTACCGAATATCTTCGCGATTCTTCCTGTTTATACCCACCGATAGTATAAAGGCCATCTTGATACTGGATCTGAAGAGAATCGCTAATTTTTAATTCCCGAAGTGGAAAACAATATTCATTGTAAATGTGTTCGTTCCGCATGCGCCGTTTACCCATTGATGTCTCTGTTAGTTCACAATTTCACTCCACCATAGGTCTAGGAGGTGGACTTTTATAACATGATCGTATAATATAATAGGAGACAGGAAAAGATGCTGGAAGTGAGAGTTGTCTGGGTCAGCAAAACACGGGCTGAACGATCTTGATACAACCGACCAAAGCATTCAGTGTTGTCTCTGAGTAGACGCATAGCCGTTTTGAATTCAGTTCTGCTTGGCCATTGCTTTGTAGGTGGTAAATCGACGAAGTTCCCCAGTTCTTAGGGACCGAGTCGTATTCTTTAAAATCAAAAGTTAGTAACACGTCGGGAAAGATTTCTTCAAGTGCACCATATAAGCAGAATCAATTTCTCAGGGTGTCCCATACTGCACATCCTGAGAACTTTGTTCTGCATATATTGTCTTCCAAAAGGTCATTAGGGCCACTTCCACGCAACCAGTAACCGATCAGGATATAAAACAATTTCTACCGTGTAAGTCGAAAAAGTCAATCAATATTTGTTGGAATTGGAATTCAAGGTTAGACGGCGGCATCAAAGACTCATTAGGCTGTGACGAGGAGAAAGAGTTTATATCTGGCATTGGGGCTTGGTCAGTCGGACACTGGCGTCTTTAGAAGGTCAAAGTAGGCGTTGTCTCGCATTTACTAGCATACCATTTACACATTGCTGTGCAGAATATAAAGATTAAAGTAATTTCGCACGTATTTGTCGAGCACAAAGACGTAATGGTGCCCACTAGTACCGGTTCAGTTATGCCCAATGCGACATTGAACTTCACTCATTCCTTCCAAAGGCGAAGGACACGGATCAGTGTATGGACAGCTGATGGCGTCTCATCAGGACGAAGGTAATGTTCAATGGCTTTCCTGTCATTGTCTGTTAGGGTTGGTGTGGGCATGTAAATATGCTGAGCTTAAAATTGTCATCGTTCCAGCAGGTACCTGTTGGTTTTCGTCGGAAGAAATGAGATGGTTCCAGATATCACTGGAATGGATATTCTGCGTGGACATGTGCACAGGGCGTTTCCTTGTGCGCCTGTCAACGAGTTGATCATTGATGTTTGAGCTGGGAAATCAGGTGGCAAAAGTTGTAGATCCGTCAGGGCAAATTAAAAAAAAGTAAAAACCCGACGTTTTGTTTGACACATACTGAAGTTGGTTGTTTATGCTGCCACGTATTCGATGACTACTTGGCACGAGGTACTCGCCTTGGCACCTGAGAAGTTTTAATATTTCTGGTTCAATTGAACAAGTTTCAGCCACTGTATCGGTGAACGCGAGAATGCGATGACTACCGTGGCTAATTGGACCAGTCTGGGAACGTCGAAATGAAGCGCGGATTGATGCATTATATTCGGTACTATTGTCAGTAATGGCTGTGGATCTTGGAAACCCCCTTCAAATAGCTTTCCATTCCACGCAAGATAGGACACGGCACCAGTTTTACGGCTCCATTTTGATATGCCAGCATAGCGGATGGCGCGGTCGAGGGAAATTTTCAGACTACGAGTAGTTGACTTGCAGTCCGCAGCCTTCTGTATTAGAACAATCAGCTGTGACGCGAAAAAAAATTAGCTTGAGCTCTTAGCTTTGCATAAAAGAAAAAAAAGATGAGTGATTGACTCATGATTAACATTTCCACCGGAATCTCCAATACGAAAATTTCAGAGTATTTAGGTGTCAATCTGAGGACAATGCAGAAGATTCCGAAAGAGTTGAATGAGTTTAATGGTGATTACGAAGGTACGGCCGCTCGTAAAAATAACTCTCATCATTCTGATACGAAAAAAGAACTCCCAAATTTGTTTGTGAGAGTCTCACATTCAACATGGCGGCCTACATAAAGTGTATCGAGGAGGTTGTACTGTCCTGTGTTAAGAGGGTGGCTGCTGTCTTGTGCACCATGGAGCACAAGCAGGAGAACTTAGCCATGGCTGTCAGATAATTTCTGACACCACATCACCCCTTAACTGACCACCAAACTGCCCACACTATAACCCCCTTGATTATTATGTGTGAGGTGCAGTTTAGCGAGAGACAAAGAAAACTCTTTGTAACACTGAAGGTAAATATTATAGCAGCATTTACCAATTTAAACAAAGCAACTTTTCAGAAAAGATGTAGGAGATTCCGAATTCTAGAGGCCATGGTTGAAGCCAACAGCGACCTTATTGAATATATTTACTCTTTTGTGTTTCATGATATTTTTGTGTAATTTTAGTAAATATATCTGTTAAAAGAGAATGCCAGTGTTATTTTCATTTTTTGTGTAATTTCGATGAAAATATATATATATATATATATATATATATATATATATATATATATATATATATATATATGTTATATATATATATATATATATATATATATATATATATATATATATATATATATATATATATATATATTAAGATTATCGCACAAACTTTCATAACTGAATCAATAAGCTGTCAGATCCTCATACATCGAAACCGACGGAGAGTCCATTATATATATATATATATATATATATATATATATATATATATATATATATATATATTAGAATATAAATCTAGTATGAATGACAGGTCTCTAAAATAATGAAATATATAAAATGATGCTTTATAAAAATCAGGCATAAATTATAGGTGCATATTTATACATCATTAATGATATCTGTTCCCAAAATAGCGCAGTGGTACTAATCGGTTAATTACGAAAATTTAAACACATCCCTTGTCATTGCCTGAATCTGCAATGTCAACTGACCTGATCTACCATCTCAACTTCACTCAGATTCCCACTGCCGTATCGTAGATTCCATGTGTCTTTTCGATAAATATATAAAGGTAATTGTTCTGATGTGTTTTTCAACTTTTGTACCTCGATTTCACGAACTCAAGCGCAGTAACTTACTGGCAGATAGTTTACATCATTTTACAATTATTATTGCTAAATGTCACCGTAAATTCTTTTCGCTTGTGGAAATTCTCTTACGGTGTCTGCCATTCCAGTCAATTTTGATCTTTAAACATTTCTAACTTTTAAAATCCTATACATTTATTTTTCTCACTCCTTTATAATGATAAAACTTAAACTTTCGTACGCAATAATCCTTTCCATCTTAGTGGCTTTATTGCATTGCTTGCGTAGAAATGATTAAAAATGATGATTTTTACTTAAACTAATCATGAAGCGAATTTAGAACATATTTTATTTAAAAGTTTGAATATATATATATATATATATATATATATATATATATATATATATATATATGTGTGTGTGTGTGTGTGTGTGTGCGTGTGTGTGTGTGCGTGTGTGTGGGTGGATGGGTGGATGTAAGTGTGCGTGAGTGTGTGCGTGCAGGTATGGTATGTGTGTTTGTGTATTGATATAGAATATATGAAAATATAATTTGAAAAATGTTACAAATAGATTAAAAAGAATTAAACACACAGACATATGCATATGTATATATACATATATATACTCCATACATATGTATACATATATATGTATATATATATATATATATATATATATATATATATATATATATATATATATATATATATATATATATATATATATATATATATATATATATATATATGATAATTCAGGTTTCACTTCAGGATACCTTTCCTTATGAAAAGTTATAATTCATACCAAATATGGCACGTCTCTTAAGCCAAATATAGTTATACAAATCAAGATGAAACTGTTCGGGGAACAAAAAAAAGATGATCTTGGATATGGTTGTTATCATACGGCTGAAAGTAATTGCACCCCGTTTATATTTAGAGAAGAAAAAAGTAGAAGAAGAAACAAATGGTAGATGAAGAGAGAAAGGGAGATATGTTTGATAACACGTCTCGGACTTAATTATGACTCGATTACATTAATCGAAGCAGAAAGGATGAAGATAGAAGTATTGATGCTCTTTGAGAAATTGAGACGATTAGAAGGATATGAACCACCCTCCGGACAGAAAATCACGAAACGCAACGCATTAAAATCAAATTCATATTGCGAAGGCAAATATTGATATAAAATAAGGACGATAGTCTTTTTCGAATCATTTCAACAATTTTTAAAAGTATAATTTCGACACCTTCTCTGTGTTAAATGACAAATATAACAATAATCCACACACGCCATCACAGATATATGTATATAAAATCTGTTTGTACAAATCAGATTTCTCAAAATGTCCTCCTCAATAAATAAAACAAAGTTTAGAATGGAACAAATGTATTTTGGATATGTTATATTTAGTTGTAGACAAATTAACAAGTGGCCCACATAACGCATCCATGAACATCGCTTGGTGCTCTTTACTTTAAGCCTTGTGCCACATTAAATCTCTGCTTAGAAGATGGCTATAACGTATTCATGATTGCAAATCTAATGTTTTTTTTTAATGTTCCATGAAGAGATTGTGTGATTTTGCTAGGTTCAAAAATTAATCGATTCCGTTATATTTCTATAACTATATGGTAGATATCAGTGCATTTGGTGTGAAAAATGTAAAGAACACGTATATTATATTTACATGTGTTATATGTCTAGAAGATTTTGTAGAGTTGAAATGTTTGTTTTATTATAAATATTAAAAAAACATAAAATTGTGAATAAATATTAGCAATGATTTGAAGAAAAGCAACAAGAATTTTATATTCATAATAATGTAATTAACATGTCTTCTTCTGTATGCTGTCCCTTCAGGAGATGGAAGAGCCCTCTACAATTACCTGTCTTTTTGTAGCGCTAAAAAATTTCGTCATTTTTTATCTCTCTCCTGCAAAATACTTACACAACCTCGATAGGTATCACTATCACATGTCCAACAAGTGTTTCATTTTCAAAGTTCTCTTTCCTCATTATATGCGTTAGAAATTTCATCTATTTCTTTCGGGTATTAAGTATAATTGTCCCATTTGTTTCCATTTTCTCTAAAGATTCGTCGTTGCTCACATGTTGAGACTAATCTTTTCTCAACATCCTCCTGAAAAAAATCATCTTTCTGTTGCTTTAAATATCATCATTAACTGTGAAGAGAACGTCCAGTATTCACTGCCATATAAGATGGTCGAAATTATGTAAACGTTAAGATATGCTTTTTTTTTTGTTTCTAACAAGATTTCTCTTCTTAACACGTTGCTTAGATTTTGGAAGGCTTCTTTTGCTATCTCAATGTATATATCATTTTACGTAGATATATGCGTGTTCACGTGATTCCGCATGTTTACCGTATAAACTGTTGGTCTCATGTTTTACCTCACATATAATATAGTCTTTTAATTAGGAGCCTAGGTTTATATATGTTCGTATATATTAAAAAAAAAATTAGCAACTGTACATCACATTCCATACATCAGCGCAAAATGTGGCATCAGCAGGCCGATTTCAAATTCCAGTCTAAGTTACTGTATTCTACTCCACATATATAACATTGATAAAAGTAAAAATACATCACTTCTCTTCTCAACTGCGATTAAAAGGCAGTCATTTTGATTGATCTGTTTATTTAATGACATAGCAACGTCTAATGTGTCATTTAATTCCAATATTTAATTTTCTTCGTGTTATTGAAGTAATTGTAATGTGGTACAGGTTATTCTGATTTCACAATTAAAAATGATGATATTCAGCTTTTTTGAATATACATGTTTGTGTGGACATAATTACTATTATGTTAGGTGTGTTTCTGTTGAAGTTATATTTTGGAATACAGTTTCCTTTAAGTAATTCTTGGATATTTTAGAGATTAATATCATGAAAGAGTTATTTTTATTGTTTGTTTGGTTGATTTCGCTTAACGGCATAGCAACCTCTATGGGTTATTTCATGCCGAAATCTAAATGTTTTGAACGCACTGTTGTGGATTCAACTACACATAAAATGAATTGTTGGCCATTTTGTTATAAAATGTATTGTTGTCAATTCTACGATAAAATGTGTTTGGTCATTTTGCTATAAATACCTATTGTTGGTAATTTTTTTTATATACAAATTCATTGCTGGTTTTCTCATATATTTTGTCTATAATTTGTTTTTGTTTGGCGGTTCACTATTTGCCTACAGCTGGAACTTGATATGTGCTACCACCAACAACCATGGTGGACCTTGGAAAATCAATTAAGAGATGGTCCTACACCCCTCAAAACCGCCAATCTCCTGATTAGTGGCCTTGCTCCTGGATGTATTTCAGGATTATGCATACAGTGCTCACTCAATATAGATAGAAACATATTTAGGGGAATGATAACACAAAATTAATGACAGAGTTGAGTGTATGCCTCAACGGCACTAAACCTACGACCTAAACAGATCCGCACTATATGACGAAGATACTATAGAAAAAAATTTGCTTAAAATTAAACAGAAAACTCTAAAAAATATGAAACTGCTTGCTTCTAAGATGTGCCAATCCGCGCTTAATAGTAAAAATAAGCATTAATTCTGAATTTGTAACGTTTATGTAAAATTTTAAACCTCTTATAATTAAAATTATTATTTTTATAATTCTTTTTAATTTTTTTTTCCTTATTTAAATGTTACCATATATTAGTAAAACCTCATATATAATGAAAGAATTATATTAAGCATAATCCCCTTAGAAATGTAGACGCCTTTCGGAAGTGTAGACGATATTTTATTGCTCATGCAACAACAGTAACAACATTAATAATAATAATAATAATAATAATAATAATAATAATAATAATAATAATAATAATATTGCTATGTCAATACCATTGCACTATTTACGAACATTAGGAAATATTCTAAGGCTAGACAAATATTTTCACAAGAAATTATCTAAACGTGTATGGGTCAGCGCTAGTTTGTAGCTGCTAGCTCGGGCCAGAAAAATCAGTTTTCAATAAATCAGATTTCACTGGCGAGGAAAAAGGCATTTATTAGGAGAAACAAAAAACAACAACAAAAAAAGTTGTTGTCATATTCTGAATAACATTCGAACTAAAATTAATCTGCAAGGACAAAGTTGATTCTCGTGTTTGGCAGGAGTGAAAGTGAATTCTTTATGTCAAAATGCTGGAAACTGGACAAATATTTACTAGCCATATTACAGCAAGACATTTTGCTTGTTTCCTTAAAGTATTGGCAAAGAAGATCGACCTGTGGTCACGATACATTAATACGTCTGACCTCTTGTTTTACATATAGTGCACACTAAAATGAAATTGGAAAATTGTCGATTTCAGATTATAAATTGATCTCTCTGTACAAGTCTTACTGACAGGTCAGCGGTTCCAATACATAAAACTATTCGAATTCCTCAAAACAAAACAAGAAACAACATATGATCGAAATTTTGTATTCAAATAATTGAAACAAATCCGAAAATTTCTTTCTTTCCAACATTGTTCCTGTGTTAATTTCACTCAAATTTTCACTCTAGTGATAGTCCCTTTCTCTTTTAAATTTAAGATTAGAAACGTATTTAATCTACCAAAGAAAATGATATGTTAAAATCCATTTAGGTTATCTTTTTTCAAATACATGTTTCCAAATTATAGGAAAAGGATATGCATGATTTAACCAGGAATAGTATAGTGTATAATTTACTTCTACCACATTATATATTACTTTGATTAAATTCAGATGTATAGATTATTAAATTCACCATACGAATTAAGGCTATGCACGTAATGCGAGAATTACACCAAGGCCATTTTAAAGCCATAAATGCATCATTTTTAATCACATATATTTCTTCATATATATATATATATATATATATGAAGAAATATACTGTTAAGATGTGCCACATTTACGTGATAAAGTGCTCAATATCAGAGATAGAGCGTATATAAATATAAAAGTGAACATAGAATTCAACACTTAGAGGCGACATTCTTTCATGTCATTCGGAACTAGATTGCATCTAGCATGAAACAGACTGTCGCTTCAAAGTTTTGACTTATATGCTCACTTATATATATATATATATATATATATATAGCAATGAGTCTAGAAGCATCCTCCACAGAATGCAGAAAGCACTGGACGTCCTATCTGGGACTCATCAGCAGTGCGCATCCACTACCGAGAATCGAACCCGTACCTTTTCGATACAACGCAAACGTCATACTAACTGCACCACAAACTAGACTCGATATGGCGTGCTACTCACTCAGTTCAGCAGCGATATTCATCCAAGTATACAGATAACCTCGGAACAGTGCCCCAAGAGCCACGACTGTTTTTTTGCTATAAGCCTAAATCCCCAAAATTAATTACTTATATGCCTTGCTAGACCCAGCTTATGCTCTGCGATTTAGCTGGTAAGGGTCAATATATGTATATATATATATATATATATATATATATATATATATATATATATATATATATATATATATATATATATATGTGTGTGTGTGTGTGTGTGTGTGTGTGTGTGTGTGGTCGCATTTTTATGTTTGGGTGAAGACTCTCGACATACTAAGTCTATTTTTTAATCCACTCAAATTTACAGATCAGTTTCTTAATGTAGTTACAAAACTGATTAAGAGAAACGTCGCAGTTTGTTCATTTCTTTTATTTTCCCAAGTACTTTTCAATCCCATCCAAGATCATTTTCAGTGAATTTCTCAGAGAAAATATTAAAGTAATTGATTTTTTTTGCGAATGCGCATGAAACACTCTCCTTTTTAATTAATTAAAAATTTTAAATTAGTTCAATAGCAACACTAAGAAATTGATCCGTGATTTGGAGAGGATTCAAATGAAAATTACTTCATATAATATGTCTTTATTATTCAATCAAACATGCTTTGAATATATATATATATATATATATATATATATATATATATATAGCGTTGTGATCACTCACCTGATGCAACGTTAAAAATTTATAACTTTTAAACAAGATGTACAGTTTTGTAGTGGTTATGTTCATGTTCTAATGTAACACTGCATAATAAGTAAATATTTATAGCTCTACTTTTGCATTGAGCCTTGTTTAAATTGAGAGGCAGCATTTGACTTCCTTCAATAATATTAATTATCGTAACCAAACATCCCTTGTCCAAATATTAATGGCAATGAAGAGAAACAAATAAACACCAACAGTTAAATGGAAACTGATAAACAAGAACTTGTAGATTTTTGGATGACCATGTCCTTTAAACATGAAAATTTATATATTATTAATTTTCTGAATAAAAAAAAATATTTATTCAATGTAAGAAATGAAATAACATTTTTCTGTAGACATTGTCTGTGATAATACATAAAACTGATTAATTATAAAAAATAATTCACATATTTATATCTATTATTTGATCATATATTAAATAAGTCATAAATGCGTAATTAAATTCTAATATATTAATTTTACAGTACTAATGTCTATTAGTAATTAAAATAAACATAGTATTTTATATATATATATAAATAAAAATGTATGTATAAAAATATGAATTAATTATATTTGAATAACCCTTTACGTAAATCTCGATGTAGTTTTAAAAAGTAAATAAATAAAATAATACTAAATATATTGTAGCGTAAAGCGTAATAAGATAAAATAAACCGGATAATAATAACATAACATTTTAGATAAAGTCAGAGTAGCTAGACAGAAATCATAAACACCACCCAAACTTAACGGACGTTAAATTTGCCAGACAAAGACACACTTGCTTTCTACTTTCGAAGATAAGCAAACACTCCTTTAATAAAAATGGGAATTCTTTCAACACCACCAAATTATCTTAAAAATAGAGTAAATCTATTTTTTCAGTAAGTTATTCTTAGCATCGCTTGAGAATGGAACTGAGCAACGATGTTTAAGTTTAAACTTTAAAGTGAAATTTTAAGATTAAATTTCGGCTGCCAAACAGTAATTTCTGTGCCGGCATGGGGACATATTTAAAAAAATATATATATATATATATATATATATATATATATATATATATATATATATATATATATATAAAATATATTTTCCGGGTATGCTATATTTATTGGTTAAAGTGTTCATTAACTAGGATTGAACATACGTAAAAATAAAAGTGTACATTGAAGTCAACATCAAGCGGCCAACCTCTATTTCAAGTGAGACGTAATCACCTGACCTCTCGATTGCGTTTTGCAAGGGACAGACTTTTGTTTCTTGATGTTGACTTGAATATACTTAACAAATATTTGAGTCTCAATATTTATTTTTCATTTCTTCCATGTTTTTGTGTTTGTGTGTTTGTTTGAGGATATGTACGAACACCTCCGCTGTCCGCTAGTTCGGCCGTTTTGGCGCTAGGTCGATGTATGGGGTGCCTTATCTCGATCCATTGATCTCGCGTCCGTGTGAGAAAATATGTCGCTACCTTTGTCTGCATTGTAAATAAATAAATAAATAAAATAGTCTTTTTCACGCTTCATGCTGTGGCAAGAATGGGTGTATGGGTGACGCGAACTAAGGAAATCTTACGAATCAACCACTATTCACATTAGGATATGAATGGATTCTTTAGACATCAGGTAAAGATTATGATCAGAAATATAGAAAGTGTTTAGTTTTGCAGAATTCAGCGAAAAGTGAATACGTGTTGGGAGCTTGGTTTGCATATATCGGGTCAAAATTGATTTCGTGTTTTATTCCCTTCAGGTCATAACAGGACAGATTCCTGGCGAGGCCGATGCTCGGTAAAAATGGCAGCGGAAAAAAGGGCAGGGTAAAAATGGCAACGGTAAAAATGGCAACGGTACAAAAGGGCAAAAGTTGATAAATAGGAAAAAATGGCAAACGTGGATAAATAGGAAAAAGTGACAATTCGACAACAGAAAATCATGACCTTTCGAGAAGGATGGATCTAAGCTCCCATTCTTCTAGTTTAAAATAGAGCTAAGTACCCCATTCAATATTTTGGAATAAATATTTTTAAATATATATTTACTCTAGTGGGAGCTGGGAGCTAAGCTCCTTCTCTTGTTTTAAATAGGGGATAAGTTCCCGCTCCTAGTATTAAAAATATTTTTTTTAAATTTTCGATGTCGATTTTTAGAAGTTTTATTGAGGTGGAGCGTAAGGTCCCTACTCCTAATTGCAGTAAAACACAAATCGTAGCGTCTTTAATGAATTTGATGACTACAATTAATTTTATATTTGATAGCTGACATTAGGATTATATATATATATATATATATATATATATATATATATATATATATATATATATATATATATACTAGTAGTAGAGCCCGGCGTTGCCTGGGATATAACAGTAAGAGATAGATCAAGTATCCATCATCATAAAGACTGAAAAATAAAATTGACAAAGATTATTGTTTAAGGTTGACGGACACGCATGTCTGAATTATTTTTTTATTTTTTTTTATTATTTACGAATTGGTCAAACCCAAACTCAAACAAAAACATTGTTTTCGATCGTTATGAGTCTCTACCACTTGAATAGAATTTTATTATAAACAATTGTCTTGTAAATGGAATAATTTTAAAGCATTCTTAATGTAAAAATAAAGAAAAAAGTGTGCAAGAAACACTACATGCCAAAAAAAAAAAAAAAAGGGAAGTTTTGTTGAAATCGGTTGAAAAATGTAGGTAGCCTTTCTGTAATCTTTTAGTTTTACAATTTATGATTTTTACTTATTGAATACAGTAAAGAAAATTGCATATTTTGCTTGTGGTGATTCCTAATTAGAATTCTGATTTGAATATATTTTTCACAAATTGTTTCTAATACAAAAAATATTAACTTTATTTGGGTTTATTAATTATGATCTAACAAATCATTCATTTAGTAGCCTTTCTGCAATAATAATCTTTTACAATTTATGATTTTTACTTATTGAATACAGTAAAAAACTTGGACACCATGTATATTCAAAGTAGTTTCCCGTTCCGGTTATTATTTTTAGTTAGGACTTGTGTATGTTTAGATTTCATTATCTTTCCTAAAGATAAAGAATTTATTCCGATGTTTGTATTCGTACAATCAGTAGAGATCGTTAGATTATTGTTTAAGGTTGACGGACACGCATGTCTTAATTAGTTTTTTTTTTTTTTTACGAATTGGTCAAACCCAAAATCAAACAAAACATTGTTTTCAATCGTTATGAGTCTCCTGATTGAATAGAATTTTATTATAAATAATTGTCTTGTAAATGGAATTTTTTAAAGCATTCTGAATGTTAAAAATAAAGAAAATGTGTGCAAGAGAATAAGAAACGCTACCTGCCAAAAAAAAAGTGAAGTTTTGTTTTATCGGCTGGAAAATATAGGAAATCCTCCCTATATTTAAAGGAACCCACACACACAAACAACCTGATGTGAGTTGTCCCCTTCCATTTTCACGATGTCTCTTAATCGTGTTTTCAAATTGATTTTGTGCAAAACAATTATATTTTTCCCATTTTTTGGCGCTGTTAGAACCACCACAAGGTAATTTTATGTAGTCCCGTGAAGTTTTGTTGAAATCGGTTGAAAATGTAGGAAATCCGATTCAATATATAAACGTTACAGACACACACACACACACACACAATCTGCGTTTTATAATAAGATATATAAAATAAGTGTATAAGTGTATATATATATATATATATATATATATATATATATATATATATATGTATATATCAGTGTTGGGACGATTACTCGGAATCGGGGAATCGGAAAAATCGCAAAGGCGAAGGTTAGAATCCCATTCACAGATTTCGTATTGACTTTCAGAGTCTAATTTAATTATTTTATTGGTAAATTATGGTAAACGAAGTAAATATTCTACAGTTCACTTAGCCTATTCCTCAGCAAACCTTTTGAATTTCTGTTCACACCGATTTGCTAAATGTCTATATGACGCCTCTCAGAGACTTCACACTTGAGTATTAAAAGATTGAGAACGCCTTAGACA
The DNA here is from genome assembly GCA_903632075.3 of Acanthosepion pharaonis. Classification (NCBI taxonomy): domain Eukaryota; kingdom Metazoa; phylum Mollusca; class Cephalopoda; order Sepiida; family Sepiidae; genus Acanthosepion; species Acanthosepion pharaonis. Next base: position 1,778,521 of record CAHIKZ030002201.1, read on the forward strand.
AAATTTTAAATTTTACTGGCACCAGTCTGACCATGTCGTTGTCTGATAACCTCTGAAATAATTAATGTTTTATTGTTTTTTTTTTTTTTCGGTTTCATCAAGTGCACCTATAATTGTTTTTTCTCAAGTTTTTCAGTGTGTTCAGATGTAATCGCCTAAAAATTAAAATCTCATGGGAGGGGGGAGCTTTAGCTGAATATTCTTTTTAATTTGACAAACTTGTCATGTTTTTTTCATTCTGTATTGTATCCAAGATTTTAATAAACTCATTGTGAAATATTCATCTATATTTTTTCCTTTTGCCATTTTTTCTTATTTATCCATTTTTACCATTTTTACCGTTGCCATTTTTACCTATTTATCCACTTTTGCCATTTTTTCCGTTGCCATTTTTACCGTAGCCATTTTTACCGCTGCCATTTTTACCTAAAGTCAGGCCTACCTACTCCCGGTTTAGTTTGTCTTCTTGCTGTCCTAATTAATGCGAGAGATTGTCGTTCCCTACAACACTGGTGTCTTTTTATACCCGTTTTTATCTGTATTCAACCAGTCTTTTGCATTTTTCCAATCCCATTTTCATCCATCCCCACCGACCACTAGCATGTAAGTTTCGATGATCAGCCTCACCTAAATTTCCCATTGTATTATCCTAAATAAACAGGTTATTTTTAATACAATTTTGTACCACAATTTTTAAAATTTCGAAGTATTTCTACAATTTTTGATGCATTTCAAATGAAATTCGGGTATCATTAAAACCAAACTGTCATGAGTAAAACAAATATAAACTTTACATGTGTATGGAAGAGTTTAATATGAATGTTCGACAATTATTTCTCATATATTTAACTTACAAAACGCTTGTCAGCAAGACACAAATAAATAAAAAGTTGATTGAAATTCTGTGGTCAACTTGTTGAACGTTTCCTTGGAAATAAAGATATAAGATAAACATTTAAAACTCCTTAGATGTTTTCTAACTGATTCTGATTACTCATCAAACATATAAAGATTTTAATCTATAAATTTATTTAAAAAAGTCACTTGACTATCGCTGCTATAAAATACGACACGTATTAATAGCATCCTTTACATTTTGCAATATATTAACAACAACACAGTTTTTTTATTTTATTGTAGGCATTTTATTTCTTTTAACCACTTGCAATGATAATGTCTTCGATGAAATTTTATAAAATTTTGTTTTCTTTCTTCATCGGTGATGATGAATTAGTTTGTAGGAAAGAAAACTAATCAAACGCCTTTTTTGATCAATAAGTGCCGTTTATTTTTATATGGCCCTATTTCAAAATGCTGACATTTGAAGAAGTATTCTAATTAAAATTCGCTGCTTAAAATGTTCAATTTAAGGAGTGTTTTACGGGCGGATACTGGAATCTGAAAAAACAAAATAAAATTGGCTACCAAACGTCGTGAGTCAGGAATAAGTCTCAGCAAAAAGCAAATAAAAATGATATTGTTAATTTATATTTATTTGAATTTTCAGACGTTTAAACACAAAAGAATATCTGAATGTTGTTTGAGTTGCAAATGAAACGTTGATTTTACAAGTAACTCCTGAGCTGCAAGCCAAAATGCCTTTACATAAAACAGTAAGGATATTGTGAATTGCGTCTTATGTCTATTATTAATCTGGCTTCGGAAAATGTCTTCATTTGTCAGAAATCAAATATATTTAATATGACTGTGAAAACGACAACAAAGTTTCCGCAATGCAATTCCTTTACATGTAGAATTTGAATTCTTACTTCAGTTCAAACAATATATTTCTGAGATGAGACATTATGTACACTATTTACATTATTCGGACGATTGTACTCATCTTTGTTGCTATATTTATTAGAAAGTTCTGACCGATCAGTATCTGTCTACATTTCTGAGATGAGGTATTATATACCCTATTTACACTATTCGGACTATTGTACTCATCTTTGTCACCATATTTATTACAACGTTTCGGCCGTTGTACGCCCCGTCCTTCTTCAGGTGGTTGGAATGTCGAACTGAAACCTTTATTTCGCTCACTGGGGTAGACTCTTCTAGTTCGACGTGCCATGATTAATAGATGTCATTTATCAGTTATATCCTGGTAATTCCTTTCTCCATGTTCTCCATTGCCTTGTTCAATAACCGGTTAAGGCAGTGGAGAACTTGGAGAGAACTAGTACAGTCTACCCCAGTGAGCGAAATAAAGTGTTCAGTTCGACATTCCAAACGTTTGAAGAAGGCTGGAGTGTACAACGACCGAAACGTTGTAATAAATATGACCACAAAGAAGACAATAGTCCGAATAATGTAAATAGCGTACATAATAACTCATCTCAGGAATATAGACAGATACTGAAGGATGTAATAAATATAGCGAAAAAGATGATGACAATAGTCCGAATAATGTAAATAGTGCAAATATTTAAGTTAGCTAAGTCAGTTATTTTGATGAAAACAGGTTTAAGAATGTAAAATATAAATATACAGGATTCAAATTGTAGATTTTTTTCGTTATAATTTATAAGAAAATATTATGTTTAATTGGTTTTCTCTTTTTATTAAATTAAATTATAGAGCGATTTTTTTACGAAAATTATGTTTATAAAATTTCTCAACGCTTAACAAAAAAGAAACATCTTAATTATAAATACTGACGCTGCCAAAAATCATTATTAATATTGTATTTTAGAAATTGCCAGATTGGAACAGGAATTATAATGACTGAAGTCAGGAGAAAAAACGCCGAAACTCGTGGTTTCCTGCAAAACAAAAAGAAATGACTTCAAGAATTAACTTGCATCGGTCTATATCAATAATTTCGAAAACGAAATTAATATAATCTATATGTAAATTTGCAAATTGTTCTAATTTAAAAGTGTCCCATATTTAAAACTGTATGATATTTGGAAACATTTATTTTTTTCTTGTGTTGTTTAAATATATTAAAGAAATACCGCTGTAAAGGGTATATTCCATAATGCATAATGCAACTATTTCATATAAATTCTCATGTTATAATGATGTTTGTGTAAAAAAAAAAATCTACTTTAGCTGAAATCATTAATTAAATTTTTGCTTATGTATATACATAAACACACTTATGCATATATAGCGAAAGAATTTTAAGAATATTTATTTAGAGTAACTTTGTTGGGTTCATATTTCTATGATTTTCAAAAGATATAACTGAGATGAAATGTCTCATATATATATATATATATATATATATATATATATATATATATATAATCGACTCTCCCGTCGCGTTCGACGTATGAGGGTCAGGCCGATAAGTCCCCAGGAAACCTACTTCCCGACACCGGCACATGAGATTTGTTTATAGTGGTGAAGGCCTTGTGCAGGACCAGCCACACTTTTTGGAGGGATGAATACAGAAACCTGGTGCACCGAATGCATGCCACGACCCTCCGCAGGTTTTGAATTCAGAGTTGTCCTTCTCCTAGACCAGTTGCCATCCAAGGCTATAGAACCCAGTCCTCCTGCTATTTTACCCACAGCTGGAGGGAGATGAAGAGGATACATACCTTTCCCACGTAAGTGAATGCAGTGGATTCGACTGGAATTCGAACTCGGCTCTGCGATTCCTCAATTGCTAACCACTGCTTTGTGTCTCTCTCTCTCTCTCTCTCTCTCTCTCTCTCTCTCTCTCTCTCTCTATATATATATATATATATATATATATATATATATATATATATATATATATATATATATATATATATATATATATATATATATATATATATATATATATATATATATATATATATATATATATATATATATATATATATATATATATAATTCAAAATGTTGATAACGAAGTCATGTTATAATGGCTATTCAGATCTTTAAAATAGGGTAATATTAAAAAAAGAATTAATTCTAACCAATAATTATTAAATTATATGATAAAATTTGATATCAAAATTAAAAGTAAAAATTACCTGTTTTGAAATCCAAATTTAATCACTATTAAGTTTAAGATTATAAAATTACTGACAAGAAAAGAAGAAATACATATGTTTTTCAATTTATTTCTTCATTGAAATTACGTTAGAATAGACGCTGATATGTCATCCGGTCCTCTGACAATATGTATACATTTTAATCCCAAGTTTGTGAATGGGGTCCTAACCTCACGCGTAAAACAACCCAAATACACTCAGATTATAATACATAAACACCCAGGCATTCCGTTATACAGCAATTATATACTTTTTATATATATATATATATATATATATATATATATATATATATATATATATATATATATATATATTTCAATAAAGGTGCAATCAATTTACAAATTCATGGATTATTCATACAAAACAAATACAAAGGTTAATGATTTAATTGGCATGAGAAATCCATCGTCGCAAACAATTCAAATAATATACAAAACCCCGAACCTGTTATGAATGAAAAGATCCTTGTTTTTATAAATTTCTGTTGCATTAGTTCTTATTTTACTACAAGTTTTCGTCTGTTCCTACAGACATCTTCAGGTATGGAATAGATGTTGTTTTCCTTTTTTTTCTCTCAGTAATAAGAGGACAACGAAAAATATATATTGTTGTATCCGAAAATGCTATTAGAAATGAGTTATTGTTTTTGGAGCGTGCAGTAGCAACGCTGAGTTTGATTTTTAAATTTTACAAATTGCGTTCCTGTACAAATATGGTGATAAGCGAATTCTTTTTTACTGGTAAATTTTCTGTCAAAGTGGCATGATGAATTTCATACCTTTGTATTTGTTTTTGTATGAACAATTCATGAATTTTATATATATATATATATATATATATATATATATATATATATATATATATATATATATATATATATATAATACGAAATTGTAATTGATAGGTATTATTTACAGTTCATGTGAGAGGTCAATGTATGATACAGAGCAAATTATAAGAATAATTATAAAAAAAACAAAACAAAAAAATACATTTTCAATATCAAATTTATTTCGATATATTCATCTCATCAGTCCGACTAAATTTCAAGAAAAATTCATATTGTTTGTGTAGGAATAACTAATTTTTGTAGTTATTCTATTAAAAATCTTTTATCGTAGACCGATTAATTTCAAAAAGTATCTGCCAATATTTACATTAGATAATTTACAGAAAGGTGGCTTGAACGATATTATCTTTTCTTTTTCTGTTTTTTGGTGCATTAGTTATATTATCTTTACAAGACGCCTGATAAAATAATTTTTGTTTGAAGTCACACTTATTGAGGGCTTCGTTATAAGTTATTTTATTCCCATTGAAGATTTTTTCGTTAGAAGCTGATCTATTAATTCTAATGGTTATAGTGTTGTGAATTTGTCTAATGATTGATTTTGGATGATTGAAGTTGACATTAATATAATTAAGAGTTTGATTGTCTTTGTGAAATGTGTTAGAAAGTTTGAATGTTATATCTAAGAAATTAAATATTTTATGTTTAGATGATATTGCAATTTTAAAACCAAAGAATTTGAAAGGCTTTATTACATTCCGTATGCTAGAAGACAGTGGACCATTACTTTCTGGAATGAAAATTAGATCATCTCTGTAAAGACCAACTTGTTTAGGATAAATAATCCTCTAAGACTGTCTGATATACAGTTTCCCAATGAATCAGCACTTTGAGCGGAGTCATAGTGCCTATAGAAGGGTCATAATTATCATCATGACTTTTAATACAAGTGTAATTATTATTTATCAATAATGTCGAATTGAATATTTTTTTCATAATATGTAGTCGGTCTTATGATATGAATATACGTCTTCAAGTGATTGTTCTATTTGCACGAGCCACGCCTCTTCGGGATGTCTCAGTTATCGCCCTTTAATTCAACTTTCCAAGATTTGGTTCACGACTGCTGTGGTATGGTATTGAACTCACAAATTTTGGGGACTAGTCACTGATGTTAAGCAACGTCTTGAGGATGCCTGCGCATGATTTGTTGGAACTTATAAACCTAATGACTTAGAAATCATTTTTTACCATTGCTCATATTGCAATTTTTGCTATTATTATTGCATTTTTTTACCAGAGATTGTTTTGCAATTTTTGTTGTTATTCATTGCTTTCCTCTAGGAATCCTTATTACTTGTTCCCAAATAATATTTATTTCTATGCTTGGTCTGCTTAAGAGATTTTTGTGGCATAGAATATGTGCTGGTTTCTTAGGTTTTTGTATTTTCCAGTGATGATCTCTGTCTGTTATTTGAACCTCATCCCATATGTGATCAGCTACGCCTGATTTTTCTATTTTCCTTGTGTTACAGCTTTATGATGTTTTTGTAGTCTTAAAGCAGCTGCACGCGATGGCGTACGCACAGTCCTTAGTCATGGTCTTACTCGGAAGAGGTGTCTGCGAAGTGTTAAACCACTTTCGAAGATTGTCGTGATGTTATATGACCACAGATCCTTTGTATTTTTTCTCTGGTAATCCCTACATATAGGACAGGAAGACTGAACATGTTTTCTGACTGTTGTTATCCTCTTGTACCCTTCTATCCCAGTTTGTTGGAGCTGCTGCCATCTACCAAGTTTAGGTTCGTTTAGCTTTTTAGTTTTCTTTACGCCAAGTTAACTTAGCTAGATGATGTCTACTCATTGACCCCCTTTTATTTTTGTCCCCACTTTCTATATTTTAATTCACCATCCCCTCCCTATAACCCGCTAGGTGACTAAACATGTCAATTCCCTGGAAGATGTGGGGCACTTCTCTTCTTTCAGTTTGTTTTTTCGTATTGGTTCTCGGGTCTGAATGAATGTCTAGTTGTGTGTTTGATTGGTTTTTAATTCATCTATGTCCCGCATTAATTTCGTCCAGTTAACGAATATTTCTCTCACAATTAAGCATTGTGAATTTTTGTCTATTTTCATGGATATATAATATTATATATAGAGTAAATATTCACTAGGGTTTCCATTTTAAAATATTGTTATTCCCTCCTCCCACCACAGACAAATTATATATATATGGGGATTAGTTAGGACTTCATAAACACTTTAAGTTAGTATGGTATTTGGAGCAAGAAGGGTAAGTAAGAATATTGTAATTAGGTACAAGTAATATCGTATAGCTTATTTGTGTTAATGATTGTGACTAACTAATTGTAAGATAAGTCAGATGATGACCAGCCTTTCACATCCCCACTTTTTAACTTGTAGCACATTTTTTTTGTATTTTTACGAAAACAAATATAATCTGATGGAGTCAGGGAGATTTCTAGTGTCTAAGTAATATATAATATTATAACATCTAGAAGTGAGTTTTTCTGTAACCTTCAGATAATTTCGAACATAAATTTTACTTAATATATGTGAGTAGATAGATTCCGATCCATTATATACGGATATCTCTTATAAGTCTTCTTTGTTGCTGCTCAGTTATTGCTCGCACTGTTATCAGCGAATTCAAAATTCCCTGAATTGTATTTAGAATGGCAAGTAACTGATGAAACCCTGAGCGCACAACTCCGAAAAACGTATACGAACAAAAAAGAACTGAGCATGTTAATTATATAAATCACGAAAACTCCTCATCGAAGACAGAAATCAATGGATGAAAATTTCTCATGTTGTTTCAGAAAATAAATAAGTTAAATTGATATTGAGGTTTTAAATCTGTTTCCATAATTAAATGAAATTACTTAGCGTGATGTCATTTGTAACGGCTATTAGGGACGAAGGTGCACAAAAGAATGCTGTTTATTTATTTTAATGATTTTTTAATTTATTATATATATATATATATATATATATATATATATATATATATATATATATATATATATATATACGAGATTAATTACATTCCATGCACTTCAAGATAACTGCTGAACGGTTATTTAATATATATCTCGCATATATATATATATATATATATATATATATATATATAGTTATATATATAGTTATATATATATATATATATATAGTTATATATATATATATATATAGTTATAGTTATATATATATATATATGTATATATATATATATATATATATATATATATATATATATATATATATATATATAGTTATATATATATAGTTATATATATGAGATTACATTGCATGTACTTCAAGATAACTGCTGAATGGTTATTTAATGTCGGCTGCCGTTTCGAACATTCAGCTTCACAAAGAATACAAGGTAGCAGACAAAGGAATTTTAACAACCACAGACACCACATAGGTTCTTGATAATGACTGTGAAAGTTGAAAGTACTTGAACACAAAGAAGATAATATGAACTTCGTATAGTCTTTCCACAAATTCGAAGAAAATACGCAAATATTCAGCACATTATCCGAAAAATGGGAAAAAGTAATAAAATATTAAACAGACAACCTTGTCGGTTGTTTTGATCAAAATTATTTGCGTTGTTTTCAGCTCTTCAATTTTGTAAGAATAAAACAGTTATAGAGAACATAATTTGATAATACAGTCATTCGTTTCAACGGTGTTAACCATTGAGGTGTGTTCGTGATGATAAGAGAGAATATGTGTTTTGTTTACAAAAGTTTTAATAACATATAAAATATAGAACATCGACCACAATAAACTTTTTTCTTTTCACCTGATAAATTTTACGCACACAAACAAACACAGATAGCCGATCTTAAATTTGTGTGTTATTCCAACGTGGTTTTATACATATTATGGTATATGCTTAAAAAGTAATTTAAATATCAGCCAAGAGTATAAAATAACTTATTATCTTCTTCTGTCTCGATATCTCAATCGCTTAATGTGTAAACGGAAGTATGCATGAAATATAATCTGAAGTTAATTCAAAGATACGTTACACAGGCGAATAATATAACTTCTTCAAAATATTATTTTTTTGATAGCTTTAGTTAACCTGCAATAGAATTTAACACTCTATTTTTATTAAATTTAATCTTACCTGTATGATATATATATATATATATATATATATATATATATATATATATATATATATATATATCAAGAAGTATAGTTTTATGGTTTGGTATATTTATGGGATAAAGTGCTCAATATCAGACATATAGCGTATGTATGGCGTATGTAAAAATAAAAATAAAATGAACATTGAAGTCAACACACAGAGGCGACAGGTTGTTTCATACTAGACGTGATCGTCAGGTGGCCTGACGATTGCGTCTAGCATGAAAGAACCTGTCGCCTCTAACTGTTGACTTCAATGTTATATATATATATATATATATATATATATATATATATATATAGGTTTTGTAATACATGTGCATAATATGGTGCTGATTAATCAATGAATATATATATATATATATATATATATATATATATATATATATATAGAGAGAGAGAGAGAGAGATATGAACTGTCAGTTGATCGGTATATGTATATATACATAGTCACTCAAATTGCTATACATTATTTTCCATAATGTGTGCAGCAATCACTAAAAAAGCAATCACACACGCACATATATTTTCATACATACGCACAGATATATACATATATAAATGTAAATGTATGCATACATATGTGTATACAAATATATATGTGCATATATTTAACTGCAACTTTATATACATTTATATTTTTGTGTGGATTTTGTATATTTCTACATTTTATAGTAAGTAATGTATAATTATTTGAGTGACTATGTATACATATAGATCAATTCACAGATCGCCTTATCGCAAAACTCAAGAACAAATAATTTTTTTTCTATGTATTGCTCACTCCTTCCATTTGTCTCTTTCTTTTCTCACTTTGTGTGCGAATTTAACACCTATTAGAAAAGTATTTTCTTTGAAGTTTTTCAAGACTGAATACTTCATATTCTAGCATAAGTAAACATTTCGTTTGTTCCAAGATTTAATATGACCTAGTGATACACCTTTCAAGAACAAAACAATAATCCTAATGAACACTTAGAAATCACAGAAAATATAGTCAAAACATTGGCATACAAATTAGTCTGGAAATTTATTCCTAAATTGTAATTTCTCAGACAACTTTTAAGAGAAAAGAAAATGAAAATATTTAGTCAGAATATTAATGAGAGGATAATTATATATTCCCTTAAACATTTCACCCCAAGCAAGGTGATAATGCCAATAGGACGCACGGGGTTACAGGGAGTGAATGAGAATGGGATGTATGAAGAAGTGAGGAAAGGACAATAAAGAAACACGGTTCAAGAAGAGAGAAGATGGCGACTGACTTTGTATTTAGATCTTTGAAGCATGAAGCAAGAATTCAGAAGGAAATTCCACAGGTGAGTTGTGAAAGAAAATAAACTTTTAAAATATAAATAGCTGTTGAATCGAGCTAGTTCAACAGTAAAATGTTGAGATCTATTTGCCAACATAGTAGCATGAAGGTGAGACATTGAGGAAAAAATCTCATCAAAACAGTTGCCATGAAAATATGTGAGAAAGTGAATGAGCTCAAACTTCACCATTCGTTTCAAAAGCCTAATAGCCGTTAGCAAAGCAGCGATATACCTGGCGAAACGAAAAACATTGTTTATCCAAAAGGAGGCCGTGTAATGTAATATGCTTAACCAATTCGGTGTTGCTTAGAGGATCTAGAACTTAGTCAAAAACAGGTAAGAGACTAATAGGGAGATAATTTAAGCGGTCAGAAGGTTTCGGCGAGTTCTTAAAAACAGGAACAATAGAGAAGGTTTTCTAAATATCTATCTATATTTCTGAGATGTGGTATTATGTAAACTATTTACATTATTCGGTCTATTGCCCTCATCTGTATCGCCATATTTCTTACAAAGTTTCGGCCGTTGTACGCTCCGGCATTCTTCAGGAGGTTGGAATGCCGAAATGAAACCTTTATTTCGCTCACAGGGGTAGACTTTTCTAGTTCCACGTGCCATGTTTAATGGATGTCAGATATCAGTTTTCTCCTGTTAATTCCCCTCTCCAATTTCTCCACTGCCTTGTTCAATACCCGGTTAAGGCAGTGGAGAACTTGGAAAGCGGTATTAACAGGAGATAACTGATGACTGATATTCACTAGACATGGCACGTGGAACTAGAACTTTCTAACCCAGTGAGGAAAAGAAAGGGTCCAACCATCGGAAGAAAGCCGGAGCGTACAACGGCCGAATCGTTGTAATAAATATGGCGATAGAGATGAGGACAATTGTTCGAATAATGTAAATAGATTTTTAAGAAGTTGGAAAATAAGAAGCGTGGCATTTATTTTTGGGTTAGGAGAGAACATGAGTCAATTCAGGAGCACATTTCTTTCGGACTATTCATGGGATACCGTTGATTCCGCAAGCTCACTGTAGATGTATTTTAGAAATAATACCCGAAATCATGGACGGTGTTATGTGCGTATCACTCAGTAGCTTTTCTTTTAGAGGGTGCAAGTCAGGCAGTAATACTCCAGATTAGTCAAGTGTGGTTTGAGAAAATACTTTCCGAGACAAATACCCTACTTTATCTACCGTAGATGTCAATACTTCAAATGGATTGAAGATAGATGTGACTGACTCTTTGATTTTGATTGTAAACAAAAAGTACAAATTTGACTACCAACATCATTGCTGCAGTTTATCAACTACCAGCAATATGTGAGACCATTTTCTCATACAAGCTGAAATAGACATATCTATCCTGAATATAAAACGATGCATAATCTTTTTTATTAATTGTCCAGTCTTTTTATTACCTTGTCTTCATCTTTATTTTCATTGTGTCACCATTTCAAGAGTGCTTGGTTTTAACCAAGTGTTTGAGATTTGTCATGACAGGGAAGAATCCGTGACAAAATTAATAATAATCAATAATTACAAATGTCAAAGTTTCAAGTAAAAATACTCTTACATTCGCCAAAGTGAATAGATCAAGTTCGATTGTACGTATGTGGTGGACAAGTGGGTGAGAACTGAATCAGCTATAATTCACATACAAGTCTACAACCAGAAGTCTTGAAACATATACTGAATTAACCATATAAATCTATTTTCTGTTATTTTAAAAGCTAGATTCAAGATAAAAGTAATATTAAATCATTCAAGGAAGAACTATTAAATATTAAATCATACATGCAAGAACTCTTAATTTTTAAATTATTCAAGCAAGAACTATTAACTATTAAATCAGTTTGAAATAGAAAATATAATACCAAACATCGAGAAGATAAAACTAAAACAAAAAGTAAAGCTAACTTGAAGAGCAAATGGGAAGGACCCAATACTTATATAACAGATATCCATTGTGAGGACAAGGAAGCTTTATCGTAGTTGATCTGTATTAGAGTTACACATTCTAATGTTCCTGTTATTATTATTATTATTATTATTATTATTATTATTATTTCTGCTATGGACACACTACCTACCAAGTCTGCGGAAAGACCTAAGGCAGGTCGTGGTGTGTTGTTATGGCCACATTTCATGTTAATTTTTTTTTTTTTTTTTTTTTTTTTATCTCCGATGAAGTTGCTAGCGTTACATAGACAAAGTTCTCCTTAGTGTGTGTGCTGTACTTAATAAGACAATTTTCTGTATGTCTCTTAAGCTGGGGTTTCCAGGGATTCTTTCAATGTGTTGTTTTGTTCCATTTTTTTATAATTCCAAGTGCACCTATTACCACTGGTATTATTCTTGTTTTCAATTTCCACATTTTTTTTCTATTTCAATTTCCAGGTCTTTGTATTTTGATAGTTTTTCAAATTCCTTGGTTGCTATGTTACAATCCGCTGGACAAGCCATATCAATTAGTAGGCAAGTTTTTTTTCTTTCTGGTTTTTGACAATAATGTCCGGCCTATTTGCTTCAATTTTTCTGTCTGTGTGGATGGTATAATCCCATAGAATGGTGACATCTTCTATTTCTGTAACCGGCGCTGGCCGATGTTCATACCAGTGTTTGCTTACACATTTTCCAAAGTGTTTGCACATTGTCCAGTGTAAGTATTGCCCCACTCTATCGTGACGATTTTTATATTCATTTGGGGCAAGTATAGAACATCCTGAGATTAGATGGTCTATTGTTTCTTGGTATTTGTCACAGAACCTGCATTTTGGATCCACATTATTATGTATGATATTTGCCTGAAAAATTCCTAGTGAAAAGACTCTGGTCTTGCGCTGCAAGAATAAAGCCTTCAGTTTCAGACTTTAATCCAGATGCTGGTAACCATCGATGAGTATTAACTTTATCAACATTGGGTTTATTTGCACGTTCTGGATATTGGCCATGCAGAGGTTTGTCTTGCCAGCGTTGTTTCATCTGTTCAAGGGCTTTATCCTTGGCTTTCTTTTTCATATCTTTTGCTGCAATAGTTGGTTCTTGGCTTATGTTTTGATTTACTACAGAATCTACTAAATGTAAATGTTGTTTGTATTTACTGCCTTCTTTTATTATTGAATATTTTTTCTTTCTGTTTTCATGTTGTTTCACTAATTTTATCATCCAGTCATTTGTTGTTTCCATGTAAGTTAGTAAGCCAATAGTTGTTGTCTTGTATGACAATTCTAGCTGAATAAGACCTCTTCCACCTTCTTTACGGGGTATGTATAGACGGTCTACATCAGCCTTTGGATGATGCATCTTATACTTAGAAAAAGCTTTCTTGTTTTAGAATCCATTTGTCTGATGTCATTTAGAGTCCAGTTCAAGATGTTGAAACTATATTGGACCACTGGGATGGCAAGGTTATTAATGGCCATAATTCTGTTCTGAGAATTCAATTCAGTTTTAATACCAGTCGTACCCTTCTATAGTACTCTTTACGCACTATTTCTTTCATTTTCTTATGGTGAATTCCTTCACTCTCATTTACACCTAGGTACTTATAAGCTTCTCCTTGTTCTAAATCTTTTATTGTTACAGCAATTATTATTATTATTATTATTATTATTATTATTATTATTTGTTCTGATTAAATTTCGTGTTAATGCATCTTCGGTTTCGACATTCTCATATTTTGAAAGTTTTTCTAAGATCTTTTTCTGTGATTTTTCTTTATGCGGAGAGATAACCATGTCTATATCTTACGTATCTTGTTGTACTGTCTTATTGTATCGGTTTTGTTGGTTTAATTATCGGTATATATAGTCAATTCCTAGAACAAAGGTTATATTTCAAAGGTTATCACTAATTTTCATGCAGTTGTTTTATGTGTTCGTACAATTTTCCTGCATATGTATGATATAATTTTAACATACCTTCGTTGCAAGAATATCCCACTCTCTATTCTATCTGTATTTACATATTCATTTTGTGCTTGGTTAGAACACTCAAAGATTGGTTTCCTCACCGTTTGTACATAAGCTTTTAGGATCTTACTTATTATTTAGTATTTTGTTCGACCCTTTTGATCATGATCAACTAAAATAAGGCTCTCTGTTCATTTTCAACGTAGACTTTTGCAACCATGGATAGGCCAGTCTTTTGTCAACATCAAGGTCTAGTGCTTACAATTGTAATCGGCTGTATAAGTGTTTTCTTCCCATTCGTTTTTCAGTTTAGGACATAATTTATAATTTTTGATTCAATTTTTTGCTCTCTATTATTGGTATTAAATCTCGGAATTCAAAATGATTTAGTAGTTACCTAATTTTGCCTATTTTAATAACATAGTATACTAGTCAAATTATTTAATTCAGGTAAAAGAATTTCTAAGGGATTGTGTGAAGAATATTTCAAAATGTAACTGAAATGTGAATTCGGAATATAGGTCGGAGAATATATATATATATATATATATATATATATATATATATATATATATATATATATATATATATATACGAAATCTTAAATTTCTTCGGAGTTATTTGAGATCAGGTTGTAAAGAGATTTTCATTTAAGCCATGCAGAATATATCCTAACCTTAATACCATAAACTCTACACTTCGCTTGCGTGCGGCCATGTTAAACAGAAAATGTAGTAAATAGAGCTAACATGAATATGACGCGAATTAGATTAACGAGATTAAATACGTCCAGAAAATGCTTTCCAAATGATTTCTCCCAAATGCCATTGAATTGCTGTGCATTTAAGACAAATGTCTATATAAAAGTATAACTTAAAAGCCATGAAGAATATAACGTTTATAAGTGTACTCATGTGAAATGTCGACTTATCCTGATTTATTTAGGCGGCTTTGAAGTTTATCAAATTTTATAACGATAGATTTGTAATTGCATAACTCAAGGTGATAATAGTGGCATGTGATCATTTCTCTAATTATTACTATAGTAGACACAGTGCAAATTTTCTGTTTTGTAAATATATGTCGACAGTATTATAGAAAGTTGAGATGAACCATCAAGTTTCCAGGCTTCTTTATACAACGACGTTTTGTTCGATCAAGAGAGAAGCTCTCCTATTTGAAATCGACCAAAGAGCAAACAACTACACAAGTTTCAGGAAGAATAAGCTGGATACAAATGTTACTGCGAGTGATTCATGGTTGTTTTGTATATGTATTATTTATTCAAATTTACATGATCGGATGACGTCTACTTAGTTGGTAATAGGGTTCTGATAGTTTTTCACTGATTAATGAAGTATTGCTACATTTGTTACTTTTGTATCTTGTGTCAAATCTATATTCATTTTAACAGATTGATTGATGTAAATCTCAATGTCGTTTTGTTTTAAATTCACCGAGATAACTGAAAATCTAAAACCGCTTGATATGGAATTAAAAGCTACCAAATTTACAGCAACCTTTTGCGTATTTTCATAAGCATCGGTTAAAATCATTTAAGTCACTTGTTATTGGCGAGGGTAGTTTCGAGGACAAGTAGGGAATTTAATATAATCTGGCTCATTAAGAACCAAAAAGAATCATTAAATAACGGAATTAATCAAGTAATCATATAATACAGGGTGTTTCAAAAAGAATACGGAAAAATCATTACGCTGTTTTTTCAGGTCTATAGCATTGTAGTGGACTGAATCAGTGGTTATTTGATAGAGTAGTTATCAAAGTTTGAGTGGGTGTCAGTTTCACTGCTGTCGTTAGTATAACTTCCGGTGCAGCTGAATTGTGGGAAGATCAATCAAAATGGCGACTCCTCAGCAGAAGGCGTTTTGCGTGCTTGAGTTTACGAAAACAAACGCCATTGTCACGGTGCAGCTTGCTTTCAGAACAGAATTCGGCATTGATCCGCCCCATCGTGAAAGCATTTGACGGTGGGTTAGACAGTTTAAAGAGAGTGAGTGGCTGTGCAAAGGAAAGACTCCTGGAAGACCACGTGTTACAGAGGAGCAAGTGGATTCATGATGCATTTGAGAGCAGCCCACGTAAGTCCGTACGTCGAGCAAGTCTTCAGCTTGCCATCCCTCATACCACTGTCTGGCGTGTGTTAAATAGACGATTACACATGAAACCATACAAACTAAGCCTCGTCCAAGCACTTACTAATGATGACAAGGTGATGCGGAGGACATTCCATGAGTCAATGCTGGAGATGGAGGAAGGTGATGAAACTCTCTTTTCGCATTTAGTTTTTAGTGACGAAGCGAATTTCCATTTGAGAGGCACAGTCAATTATGACAATGTGCGCATTTGGGGAACAGAGCACCCACATGAAACTGTTGAGCATGAAAGAGATTCCCCTAAAGTGAACATCTTCTGTGCTGTGTCTCAAGACAAGGTCTATGTTCCTTTTTTCTTTGAAGGAAACACCATTACAGGACAAACCTATCTCGAAATGCTCCAAAAATGGCTATTCACTCTACTGCAAGCAGATTCGAATTACTTCATTTTTCAGCAAGATGGAGCACCACCTCATTGGCATCTCGGGGTTAGAGCTTATCTGAATGAAAACGTGCCTCAGTGATGGATTGAGAGGAGAGGTGCTAAAGATCTTGCTCCCTGTGCTTGGTCTGCCAGATCCCCGGACCTCACTGTGTGTGACTTTTTCTTTTGGGGATATGTTAAAGACCAAGTTTATGTTCCAGCACTTCCAGCAAGTATCGATGACTTGAAAGATCAAATAACAGCAGCAATCAACACGGTGGACCGTGACATGCTGAGGCGCGTTTGGGAGGAATTCTCATATCGACTTGATGTTGTCCGCGCTGCCGGTGGTGGCCACATTGAGCACTTATAAATGAATGAAATGAAACTTGAATGTATATACAACACATGTGTTCATGCTAGTGGTTTGTAATTTTTTTCGTTTTTGACATATCACGTGATGATTTTGGCATATTCTTTTTGAAACACCCTGTATAATATAAGCTTTCGTGTCTAAATTGGTCGAATAATTTTTTCTTAAACTCTACAACACATAACGGAGTGACCTATATGAATCAATGCTCACAATTGAATATAATTTATCGAAAAATTAGTCCCACCCATCATCCGATGCATGACAACGCTGTCTTCTGTCCCATACACTCTATCAATTTATTTGAAAGCTTCATGAATGACGCCCTTAAAGAAAACTAGGAAACGGTCATCATTTGTAACTTTTCAAACGAAAAGATAAACTTGCAGACAAAGACGAAGAACTAATCAGGATGGTAAAAAAAAAAAAAAACCATATGGAAAAATCGATTCTCGTGACGAACAAATACTAAAGTATGTCAAGGAAGATAAATGTCGGTGTGGTCATGAAAGTAAATTAGTGAGACAAATCAAATATATTTTATCAGTGAAGACATAATCTCAAACGCAATACAAACAAGGGTACCTGTCGCAAAACTAAGAACAATCTAGGACGATAAGAATATGACTGAAAGCAAAGGTCAAATGTTGCGAGAATGGGCTCTTTCAAACTTTCTGTACACGATTAAATTTTGGACATTAACAACACAGTTTCAGCGAAAAGTGCAAGCATTAGAAATGATATGCTATGGAAGTCTTCTAGGTATCTCGGACGTAGAGCGCATCACAAATGATGCAGTCCGAGATACAATAAGTTAAGAAACACGCCCGTTGTAAAACCTAGTATCAACCGGCAAGAAGGGAAATTTGAAATTGAAACGGCATAATTGCCAATAATATTTCCATCGTCAACCGAAAAGGTTCCACCTTTGACAAAACAAGAAGCAGAGAGAGCGAAAATCGGCTGACGACATCACTTAGTGTATTAGGAGATCATTTATAAAGAGGCGGACATTGGCAGTCAAACGATACATATGGAGGGAGGTGGCCAGTACTCATTTGCCTAGCGACACTTCGACAACAACCGATCATTCAAATGATAATTCATGAGGATTAATGTAGAAGTCGAGATCTTCAATTTTGAATATTTGGATTTTATGAATAGATAAGTATGGACTATTAGAAGTTCGACGTTTTACACGAGGGACGATAAGTGATTGACTCAGAACAAGTAAACCCCAAAATATCAATATTGAATAGGCATTAAGGAGACATTATTATAAAAGAAGCAGCATATCTAAGCGCCATTTAAAAGCATTTGCAGCAGATAAATGTGATTTCAAAAATGCTCTTGAAAAATAGTGAAAAAGAAACGTGTCAGATTCCTGTTGTCTGTTTCGATATGACCTTTCCATTCAGTAGTTCTATTCCAACGTTATTGATGAAATTATCTTTTAAAATTTTCATGTTCATATTGTGAAATGTTACCATACGCCATTTTATAATTATTTATTTTGGATCTGCTTCTTGATCATAGAGTACAATTTAATTTCCTAATCCCAAATATTATTAAACTGTCACTAAGCCTCTTCTATCATTTTCAATATAATTGTATTCCTATAAAACGAGTTTTTTGACGAAAATTACATTGTTTGCTATTAGTTATTTAATTATATTTTATTAATTCACGCCTACAATTTAATTTCCAGTTTTAAGTAATTGTATTTTTTTTATCTAAATCCATGATGTACTTTTACTTACAGGATTAAAATCAAACCAAATATTGAAATTTTATATACCGTCTTTTTCCTACCAGATCTGTAAACTTTATATACTGTATTTTTCCTACCAGATCTGTAAGCTTTATGTGTCATATTTTTCCTAGCAGATCTGTAAACTTAATATACAGTATTTGACATACCAGATTTGAAGATTTCAAAAGGTTATGTAATGTTTCCTTTGATGAAAACAAAGGCGTTTATTTACACAGGGAAGAGTTTCAGTAATTAATAACAATATCAGGCCAAATCCACAGTAGGGAATTTCAAGTATAGTTTGTCAACATCTACGTTAATATTTATTGTTATTTTAAAGCTTGCAACACAAACGAATGAGTCATTGAAGAAATGATAGCGTAAATTAAATTACGACTAGTTATGAAAACAAATTCAGAATCTTTAGCAATCAGATATGAGATATATATTGTTTTCAGTAATTTTAAAAAAAAACAATATATTAATAATTATTTCCATGCAATTGCAGACGATTACTTTTCAGAATGAATTCGTCTAATTCTCTGATATTACAATTGAATGAATATTGCATACATTTTTGACCGAAGTATAATATTTAAAATATATTGTAAGAAATTGACTTTTGCTACAGTATGTAATGTGTTTTTAATTACTACACAAATAGTGAACCTGAAAAAATATTTTAAAAGTGTGCTTGTGTAACCAGATTATAGAAAATTTGATTTTCTCTTCTTCCTCGATGAGTCGTGTCATTAGGGCTTTCGTTACATACCAGAGTGACGAAAGCCATGATACTCCAGTGTGTAACATTTGTATTTGTGCAAAGCCTCCTAATCCCAATGAAGTTAGCCAATTGTGCAAGCAAAGGTAGGGTATTCGCTGCTTTCATCTGGCCCTCTTGCCTTCATATGTCATGTGAGAATCAAATTCGCCAATTACACATTTCTTCCAAAACATTATTTACATTATTCGGACTATTGTCCTCAAATTTGTCTCCATATTTATTACAACGTTTCGGCCGTTGTATGCTCCTGCCTTCTTCAGAGGGTAGGAATGTCGAACTTAACCCTTTATTTCGCTCACTGGAGTACAGTGCTCTAGTTCCACGTGTCATGTAATGGATGTCAGTTATCAATTATCTCCTGTTAATTCCCCTCTCTAAGTTCTCCAATGCCTTAACCGCGTATTGAACTCAAACTATTTGGGTCCTGTCACGGGATCCAACCAACGCTTTTATCCACTGAGGACACATGGCACATGGAACGTGGAACTAGAAAATTCTACCCCATTGAGCTAATTAAAGGGTTATGTTCGACATTCTAACAACCTGAAGAAAGCCAGAGCGTACAACGACCGAAACGTTGTAATAAATATGGCGACAAAGATGAGGAAAATAGTCTGAATAATGTAAATAATGTACATAATATCTCATCTCAGAAATATAGACAGATACCTTTCCAAAACATCAGCCGTTTCTTCCTTATCTTAAGTGATTTATTTTTTGTTTCCATTGTCATTGTCGTTGCCCATACGTCTAGATGTATTCACGGCGTCCTTATGCAAATCCATATTTCTGTTGCTTGAAGTCTTTTCTTCATCTGTGAGGCGAATGTCCAGCATTTATTGACATGTAGAATTATTTTTGTCTTTGTTTGTAACGAGATTTTTCATGTTTCTTAATAATTTGCTTGGATTTGGAAAGCATCGGTCGCTATTAAAATGCCTCTTCAGATATGGAGCCTCATATTCTGACGTCTGTTAAAAAACCCACCAATTTATTTAAATATTCTTAGATGTTTTACTTCTGAAGTCTCCCATACTCCGATTGAAATATATTCTGTTCCATTTGATGACAACGTTACATTTTGTCTTCTTACAGTTGCTTTCTAATACATCTATCGTCTATTCTCAAAATTCTACATGGGAAGGGGCATTCAGTTGACTAAACCCCTGTTGAAACAGACGAATATGATTTCAGCGCAAAAAAAACGAAAGAAATTAGTAGAAAAACATTCGAATATACTATTGACAAGTAAAGATATCAATAATATAAACACATCATAAAAAATAATTCATAGTTATATAAGTTGAAATCTAATGCTTATGGAAACAGCTAATACTACTTTTTTTCAAATTTTAATTGCTTTTTTACACAGTTTGTTAAAAATACTGTTTCTTTTGGCATTTTTTAAACTATAGAAACAGATTTTGCAACTTAATTAGACGCCTTACAAATTGAAGTATTAGACGGTTTTCCTGGAATTTGATGCTTTCAGCATTATGGTTCGGAGCTTTTATATTCCTTTTTTTTTCTAAATCTCAGTAGAAATAAGTTTTTATTCTGCTTTTTTTGCCTTTTTAAATTTCATTCGATTGTTATTTATTTTTATTTTTACAAATGTCATCTCGAAGTAGTGCTGAAATTCCTTCCTTTTCTGAGTTTATACAAAGGATTGTTATTCATTTCTTGTTTCCTCTGTTTCAGTTCTTTCTTCCTGGTATTTGTCATTGTAGTTTGCCAGTTTCGGATATTTCCATATTCTTTGATAAGCAAACAATTCATTGTTTCTAAACTCTGGATTTACTTTTATCTGCCAATGTATTTTTTGTTTCATTTTCTTCTTTCCACTTGGCTGTCTTTATTTTCATTCTTCTTCTTTTCTTTTTCTAGTTGTTCTTTTATCAAATATTTACAGCTTTTTTCTTTAATTTTTCTTGTTTATTTTTTTAGATTTTTTTTTACTCATGAGTATCTTTCATTCTTACGTATTTTGAAATTACCTTTATTTCAATTTTTCCCCATTCACCACATTCTTTGTCTGTTTTCTTTTTTTCATGCTTGAATTTTTTTCTCATTCCTTATTCCTGTTTTAGCAAATCTTCCTTTTTTATTTCATTTTTATCATTTCTTATTCGTTTGTCCTCTTTTTTTAGTAAGATTTTTTTTCTTTTTTTCATCGACTTTTTCTTTTGTTCGTTGCTATTCATGTTTCTAATTCTTATTCTTACTTTTATTTTTCTCTTTTTTTAAATGAGATATCTTTCGGCTGTTTCTTCTTGTTTAACTTTTTCTTCTTGCTTTGCAAATCCATCCATTTACTTGTTCTTTTATCATTTTCATATTCTCTTCTTTTAGATTGTCTTATTTTCTAGCCGTTCTTTGGCATTTTCTTCTTCTAATCACTTTCATTCAGATTTGTTTCTCTTTCCTTTTTTCATACAATATCTGATTTTTGTTCGTTTTCTTATTCTCTGTATTTTCGTTGATTTTTCTATTTAATTTTTCTTTCTTCGACTTTTACCGATCAGATGATTCCAATGTCCTCTTACCTGATTTAAACTTTTGCCAATATTTATATTCTTTTATTGACTTCCTGAATTTTGTTTGTTTTTTCAAAATATTTCTTTTTTTTTTTACTTTATCGTTATACACTCTATGATTTCCCTCGACTTCCCATCTACCTAACGCTATTCCTTAATTGAAAATATTGCCAAGGGGCTCGTTATCAGGGCTGAAGAAACCGAGAGAGAATCCTCAGTCTTGCCACCATTTTTAATGACAGTAATTCAACCATTGCCGCCATCCAACATTGTCACAATTCTCACCCATTTTCAAAATGAAAGGTATAGGAGTGGTCATCTTATTACGTTCAGATAGAGAAGTCGTGACAGTAGAAAGAGATAAAATGTTGCAAAAAATGAAAGAGAGATAGAGCGAGGTAGAAAGAGTAAAAGTACACGAGGACAATAATGAAACAAAAAAATGTAAATAACTGAAGCATACCTACGCGTATAATGACCTCAACCGTAGACCAATAATTAGTGAATGAGACTCGCAAAATTTTGCCAAAGAATTTGATCTTTACTAGTTCTCTTCATTTCTTCCCATTCCTGTTATATATATATATATATATATATATATATATATATATATATATATATATATATATATATCACTGAAAAAAAATGGGGAGAGATCTTTACCCCCCAAAATATTGCTAGTGAATTTGATTTACACTCTTCACTAAGATAATCTTGCAGAGAACTAAATAAATATAAGAAAATTGGCGGTTTGTCAACCTAATCTACTTTGGCAAAGCACTGGGAAAGTGTCGTAAAATATTTGGGTTCTTGTGGGTGAATCCGTGATTTTCTGTTTTCACAGCCATTTTACCTTAGAAGAATCGTTCAGTTATGGTGTTGCATCCAATTTTATAAAGCCTTGCGTCTATAAAAATCTGATAGTTGAACTTGCGTGGTGGTCTATGCATTTATTCCTATGATCAGTATCTGCGCCTATGACACTAACTTGAGTTTATGGTCAGTATTCAATTCGATATGAAAAACAAGGTTCAGAGTTGGCATGTCTTCCCACTGATACAAAAAAGCTAATTCTCATTCGAACATATGAATGAAAGTTTAACTGCATCTAAACATGTAATGCACTTATATATAGCTTCATCTTTTTGTGACCTGTACGACAATAATAAAAGCATAATGAATAACTCTGCGTGTTCCTGTGAGAGCAAGAGACAGGGAGAGAAACACCCAGGCATGCAACCAGAGTTATCTCTCACATAGGGATAATGTGAGTTGGAAGATAATTCAGAGTGTGATGAATTCAATTCTCAATAGAACCTCGAAAAGTGTGCTAGTCTGAGAAAATTAATTATACATTAGAAACATAGATATTTCTAATCGTATGAAACCTGGATAACGAATCGATGTGTCCTTTGTTAAGTGTTGATGTTTTGGGCGCTTATTGTGTCTGGTTAATCTGGATGTTGAGCACGTTCCTTTACTACATAGATATGGGTCTGCCATTTGGACTTTCTTTTTTGCTTTTCTTGGTCTTGATTTTTCTAAAGTATTCAGTCGGCTGGCAAGTTTTCTGTTGGCCACACTAACATCGTTAGTTTTCATTAGTATATAAAAGTGCGATGGATAAATTGTAGACTAAATGACGCAAAATAAAAATAACACTGTCATCTCTTCTTAACAGATATATTTACCAATATTACACAAAATTTTGTTGAAATACTAAAGAGTAAATTTATTCAATAAAATCCCCATTGGTTTTAACGACTGTTTGCAGACGTCTTCGAAATCTGCAAAACTTCTGTTTAAATTGCTGAATGTTGCAATAATACTGACCTACAGTTCATCTTTGGTGTTAAGCGAAGTTTTATTGGTCTCTCGCTCATCTAGTGATTTTCCAAGAGGAGCTCAGATGTGGCACAAGGCCGAAAGTATTGGGCACCCAGTGAGGATCGAACTCACTACTCAGTCGTAATTGTTCTAGCGAGACAAGCTTGCTAACAATTACACCGCCTCGAGGTGCCCAAATGATTTTCTAAGCGTAGCTTAGATGTGGCACAAGGCCGAAAGTAGGAGGCACCCAGTCTCGCTCATCTAGGCCCCACACATAATCATAAAGTGTGTTGCAGTCTTGGTGGGGGCCAACTAGCTAGATTTAAAGGGTGATGTAGTCGCAGAAATTGTCTGGCTGCTATGACTGGGGTTTCCTGATTTTGCGGACTGGTGCAGAGTCCTGTTGCCCAATATAGGGCCTTCCAGCAGCCACCCTCTTCCCCCAGGGCAGCACTACCTATTTGAGGAAAGTGATGTAGGCCCCTGTGCTGATTTTGAGGTCATGTGAAAATATGAATGGAGGCATGACGTAGCTATCACTAGT
Source organism: Acanthosepion pharaonis (assembly GCA_903632075.3). Lineage (NCBI taxonomy): Eukaryota > Metazoa > Mollusca > Cephalopoda > Sepiida > Sepiidae > Acanthosepion > Acanthosepion pharaonis. The sequence goes on from CAHIKZ030002201.1 coordinate 1,803,098, forward strand.
GATCACCCCAAACGTCATCGTAATCACCATTAGACTCATCAAACTCTTTCAAATCCTTTGCACCCTCCCCAGATTGACAACCAAACCCTTTGTAATTTTCGTGTTGGATCTTCCGGCACGAATGTCAAGCTGTACATTTCCAAATATCTGGCGGAGTGAATTGCGTGATAGTGATCTTGTTTTCATGGACGGTGCCCAACCACCCATAATATACAGTACAGTAAACAAAATAAAAAGCAAACAACCGACATGCGCGAAATTAATAATATAAAATGGTGAGTATTGACCTATTGCACTCTATGGTGAATGGCTGATCACAACGCAAAGCTTCATGTGTTTACATGCAATCAACAGGTAGTCGTCAACTGAACCGCTGAGAATATAATTTACAAGTTATAAAGTTCGGAAAAAAAAAACGGTGACAACACATTAGTCATGTATGAGTTGTTTTACCCATAAAAATATCAGGACTTTCAAGTGTCTCCATGCAATTATTCGCCCAAAATCCAAGAATTTCCAGAACAATGAAGCAGGAATCGGAGTTGAGTTGTATTTAGAACTACAAGAAAATTAAGAAATTTGATTGAGAATTTGGAAAGCTTGACCTCCAGAAAGTTGTAAAAGGTTTCTCGCGTGACAAATTATTATCCTAATAAAAGGAGTGGAAATTAAAAATTGTTTTCTCTCTATAGCTAAAATGAATTATTCAAAGAAATGCAAAATTATGTCTTGCGGGTGTAAAAAAAGCGAATAACAATTAAACACACCGAAAATGCAGGTTCTGGTGGTGACACCAATGACTCCTCTGATGAAATACAGTATCTCATTAAATCTGTTATAATATGTAGTGTCATTTTTATCTGCGGCAAATGCATAAATAAACAATTCACAATATATAATAAATAATAGTCCCTAAACCAAGAATAAGGATGCCTTGTAAGTCGGGCATTCCAAAGTGAAACCATAAAGCGATTTCTTAAATATAAAAATGTTAAAAGAATACAGATGTATGTTGAGGTTAATTATATGTACTGTAAGAAAACGTATTTTAGCATCCCACTACCACCTTTTTTTATCAACAACAATTTTTGTACAAAAAATGGATCACAGAGCTTATTCAGCTTAATAAATATTTTCAGAAAAACCTCAACTTCTGATTGGTCACTTAATACTTAAATCATGCTCGGATATCTATATCAATTTTCGTACAAAAAGTGGATCACAGAGTTTATTCAGCTTAGTAAATATTTTCAGAAAATCTCGACTTCTAATTGGTCACTTAATATTTAATAACATCGACCTAGTTCTTGACCTGACCAAAAAGATAATTCCACCAAAATCTATCAAGCTTCTGTGATCCTATCACGTGACCAAAGTTAGCAATAAAATATGAAACGTCTTTCAATTTCGACAGTGCGCTGATCGGAATCATTTGAACTCGTCACACAGTTCCAGACTTTAAGTTAAAGTTCCTTAACATGATTCCAGCCTGAGAGAACACTCATTCGCACAGCAATATTTTATGACGAACAATCAACTCAAGTTTTCCACATTCAACTTAATACACAAATCTTTTTCATACGCTTTCCAGCTCAACGTTAATTATTGCAATTAACATAAACACGGCTTGTTAAGAACCATTTACCCCAACTAGAATATTCTCTTCGAACAAGTGAAATCAAATCAAAGAGCGACAATTCTGTAAACCTTACAGTAAGTCGTAAACAAAATTTCTCTACTTGAACTGTTTATTTCTTTCTTAAATTACTATAATACCAAAACACACATTCCCATTATATTACAGACCATTCAACAAATTATAATCTATCAAACCAGAAGCTTAATAACTTTTCATCTAAACATAAAAGGACGTGTGAACTTTTTAAAACTACCTTTTTATTCCAGTTGTTTCTACCTTCTTGTTATATAAATATTTTATTCATTTTTGTGCAAAAACTGTTGTTTCTCATGTTATCCTTATTCTATGTTTGTTGAATACTGAAAGTTAATGTGAGAGGAAATTGTTAATTTCATCACGCAGCCTAATTTTATACATTAAAACAACCTCCACATATTCACTTACAATTTTCTTCCAATGGTCCGTTTAGTTAGTCACTATATGTCAAGTTCCGTAGATTCCAGTAATATGTTTGTGGGTGATATCTGTCATCAACCGTAGGCGCTGCTGCTGTGTTTCCTGGAGTATGTTGATTTTTACAGGTAGAATTATCTATCCCTAAGACGAATTAGTTTTGAATTTAAGTTTGTCCTTTTCCTAAATCAGCGAGCCTTGCTCTTTCACTTATAGCGTTGGAAGAAAAGAAGGCCTCATACATTTCACAGGTGTGTTTGTTTGTATGCGAAAACAAAGAAATGCAATTGACGATTCCATCACGGCTCTCCGATTTTTCATCCCGAGCTGCTCTCCATTACATCACTAGAAAAATATTACGCCTATAAAGTTTAATATAAAACAGCGATGCATTTTTCAACTCCACTGTAGGGTAGCCTGTTTAATTATGTTGACAGGTTTTTAAAAACATCTTGACAACCGTTGACGGAGAGATTGTCCTGTAATTTTATTCTACTTAGGATTAACATTTAAAAAGTATTTGAGTTATAATAATAATAATCATAATTTAAGAATATATTCTCTAATGTTTTATTTATTTATAGAGAATTACGCCACTAAATTTACTGTAGGCATCGCTCTTATTTTCTTATAGTTTCAGGTATGGGCGACTATATCTATAAAATTCGGCACGTTTTTACATATACAAGACAAATTCAAAATTCTTTTAAAATCTTCCGTTTGTCAGATTTAATTAACATTTACGATATGTTTAGTAGATATAGTTTTACTTGGTAACAAACTTTCCTAAGAGATACACCATTAAAACTAAATTTAAAAATATTATAAATTATTCTAATTCTAATTAAAAGAAGAAAAAAAAATTTTTGTAAAAATTCATTTTTTATCAGTAACTTTTTTCTTATGAAAAAATTGTCATCAATATATAATAAAAACAATTAAACGCTTCTCCAATCAAGTAATGTCTTAGTTTTATTGCGCTTTTTACATTTCGATTCGGAACCGATTTTCGGTAAAATGGGGTCTGATTTTGCAAAAAATAATTCGGTGATTGAAATTCTACAAAGAATTCGGCTTTTAACTAATATAGTTACTAAAATCTATCACGTTCAATTTCTCAAATTTTCAAAAAAATAAATAAGGGCGTAAAAATAATATTGTTCCCAAGATTTTCTAATAACAAACATTTCTCAAATAATGTAATTCTTTGATGAACATATCCTGAAAATTGCTTTAAAATTCGACAATTATTTGATTTTTCTCAAAAAACCGCTAATATTTGCTATTCTAAAATATAGTACATTCACTGACGCAAGAAAAATAAGAGTTTTATCAAAATTTCGTATTTTCTAAAAAGGAATAAAAAAATTAATTAAGTATAAAAAGAAGCTTTGATATTTCCTCTGAATAATAACATAAGAAGATTGACGATAAAACAGTGTTGTCACTAGGTTTGGAGCCTTTTTTTCATCATGGCTTGCTAATTTTTTGCGATTTCCTGGAGATAAATATTTATATGAATTTATAAACTTCTTTCTGTTGTGACTAAACCTATTAAATGAGATCTTCGGATTGAGTACATGAGGAAGAAATCGGTACATGTTCATTATAGTGATATAATGTTGTGAATATACAATGGTGACTTGATTTCTATAAATTAAGTAAAATTATTTTTTGGGTGTAAAATTTTACTGTTTTGTTTCTCATATGTTGAAAAATATTTTGTCTTGTAGGTGCTGCTTCATGTATTGTCTTTCTTGGTAACAATGTCTATCATGTAACAACGCTAAACTTTTTTCAGCCTGAAGAATAATATAAGTACAAAATAAAAATAAAAATAAAAATAAATGATCGAATTTCGAAGTCTTGTCAGTGATTCGTAATTTATAGAAGACCTACAAAGTTGATGGTTTCATAGAACAAGCCTTGAGGTATTTTCATCGAGTTTGAGGCAAAATAAGGAATGGTTTCGATATTCTTCAAATTCTTGTTCTTTTAAGATATTTTTTTCTTGAAAGTCATTTGCAAATATTCGAAATATCACCGTCAGTTAGCGATAAACTTAAAATAAAAATATCTATTCATCCTGGTATCTGAATCAATCCAGTATTCCTATTCGCTGTCAGGATGTTCAGAGCCAAGTAAATCTACTAATTAAATGTGAAATATATCCATTTCGACGATTAGTAACTTAAAATTTAATAACGCATCTTTCCAATTTTAGAATGGAACTGAACAATTTTAAAGCCATATTCACCCAGGACATAATAAATAAAGTAATGTAATCGATTACTTTTTATGAACTTTGGTCGTCAATGAATTGGGAGATATATCGGTGTATTTTTAACATAATTTGGAATTCGGAACTGTTTGTCTATTACATTAGTTGTTATCTATGTTTGCAGTGATATTTAACCAGCAGCATTAAGTAAAAAAAAAACAAAAGAACGATTCCTACCATTCCCGGTGGCATTAGTACAAATGTAATAAACAAAAGATGAACTTGGAAGCATCATGCCGTTACGCTACATATACATAAATTGAAGGAGAAATTTACTCGATCACCTATAAAAACTTTCACAAGAAATACGTAAGAGAAACCTCAAGGAATCTAAATAAAAGTTTATATGAACACAAATGAGACTTTTACAAAACAATACATCAAATGCGTTGGTTGCCCACCGTAACGAGACTGAACACAATTTTGACATGAAAAATGCTATACTTATCAACGGATAAAACAATTTCACTACGAAGAAATGTCTAGAAAGTGCATTGATCTATAGTAAATTTGCGCCCGTTCTCTTAAAATATTTCAACATTCCTGGTATAACTTTTATAAATACAATGTGGGATATCTACTAAAAAAAAGTGACGGAAAGGAAAAGAAAAATAATATAAATAGAATCGGCTAGATTAAAAACTAACATAAGAATATTTTTTCTGTGATGTTCTAAAGGATGAAAAGTGTCACAAGTAAACATTTTTCCCAATTTGTAATACATTTTCCTTCAATATAGACAAAAAAGATATATCGTTGTCTCATATATATATATATATATATATATATATATATATATATATATATATATGTGTGTGTGTGTGTGTGTGTGTGTGTGTATATATATGTATATATATGTATATATGTATATATATATGTGTATATATATATATATATATATATATATATATATATATATATATATATATATATATATATGCAGTATATTTTCAAAAGCTTAAATATAAATAAAATGTATAGATTATTCAGCCAAACATGCTTGAATATATACCTTATACATATATATATATATATATATATATATATATATATATATATATATATATATATATATATAATTTACCATAATTTCTAGTACATTAAAAATATTCATCTAGATTTGCGGAGAACACACATTGAATATTCCTTATTCCTCATGCCCCGATTTTTCATTGATTTGTCATCTCATTTTCCACAAGGAACTAAAAAAGTAACACTCTATCTCGACTGACTTTCAAGCCTTGTGTCTGTTGAACTTAAATATAAACAAAGATTTGTATAAAAACAGAATAAAGAATAAAATTAATATGAAATTCGGCATTTGGAAAAACAGGAATGAAAAAGAAAAAAGCTTACGTTACCAATGATATTAGCATTTTGAAAATCGAACCCGTTTTCTACGCGCAAACAACAGTCTTCCTAACAATAAAATATGCCTGTTATTGATCGAAATATGTTTGACTACTGCTTTTGAACAATGCAAAATCCTCTTTAGTTATCTCATTTCTTTTTTTTTACTTTTTATTATATTTATCTTCCGTATCTCTACACCCCGACACATTTCTACCCAGATTCAATCTTTGATATAGCCAAGAGAGAATTACGGAATAATTTTGAATTATGCCGGGAATGAGGACGCAACGGGAAGCATATTCATCATCCGGCCCTATTCGCAATTATAAAATTATTAAAATTCGATAATCCTTATCGTAATTTTCGCTGCTGTTTGCAAAACAAATTAATAATCTCTAATCAGACGATTAAAAATTAACTTTTTTTTTTTACTTTTAAAATTTTTGTTACCACCAGAACAAATATTGTTAATTCGTTTCTCATGTTAGGATCATTGTCATAAACTGCAATAATTAACCAAAACATTAATTAACTTTAAGCTAATTTCTGATATTTTAATTAGAAACCACATCGGCTGTTTTAAGTCGATAATTTAAAAGGGGTATTTGTCAAATATTTAGATAAAATTATTGGCTAATTTTATTAGGTGTTTTTGAAAACTAAATATACAAAATATATAAATCTATCTGACGCATATATTGATGATTAACTTCTGGATAAGCTTTTACAAGCATAGACTAGAACATGATCAGAGTTTTATTGCTGATTTTGTTTTCAAGACGAGTTTGTTATGATGCCACTGTAGGCAGTGGCGTAGCTAACGGGGGGAAAGAGGGGGGAAAACCGCCCCGGGTGCCAGCATAGGAGGGGTGACACAATGTCACCCCCAACAAAATTTTCAACTAGGCTAAGGTGCCAAAAATAGTCTGAAAACAGTGGTGGAGACAGGGTTTCGCAGGCGGGCATATAACCCCTCAGAAACAATTTATGACCCCCATTTTTCCCCCCCCGTCAGACATTTTCTAATAAATTGTTTTTCAGTTGCTACAATCTTAGTTACTAAAAAGAGACATTGTTGTAACATTTTATCGGATGATATGGTGTTTTAACTCTGCATCATTAATAACAACAAAGCGAAATACGAAGCCAAAAGTGCAACAATTTCAGTCTTGCCTGTGTATCAATTCGCTGAGATAAATTTTCTATTGAGTGAGCGATATACTTTTGAATATATCTACTAGTGTTGGGACGATTAATCGGAATCGAATTCGAGAATTGGAAAAATCGGAACTTTTTGGGGTATCGGAAACGGTATCGGAATCGGAAAAATTTGTGCCTATTTTCCGATTCCAAAAACGATTCTTTTAAATTTTTAACTTAATTTTCCATTATTGGTACTAATGATAAATATTTTTTCTTTTTAAATTATCACTAAAACTCAAATCATAATAACATCAAAATACGATCTAAATTTATTTTACTTGTAATAAAGAAAAACAAAAAATAAACTTTGCATAAATTCTCTAGGTAACCTTTAAAAGAATGCTTTAAAAAATGCTTAAAAATTAAATAGAACATTTTTGTCAAGAAAAATATTTCCAAACATCATTGATAATTAAATGGTACCCAGAAAATGATGCAACGGAAAATTTGACACCGGAAAATTAGCAACAGAAAATTACGTCAACCATGAGCCAGTCGAGACTGTCGGATCTGGCTGTGCTGTCCATTGAAAACGAGCTTACAAGACAAACAGATTTTGAGTATGTCATCGACCAGTTTGCCACAATGAAAACAAGAAAACATTCATTCTAAGACCATAGTATCGAATGTCATTCTTTTGTGTATTGCCGTGTTTTGTATTTAGTTGTTCTGAAAGTTGCATTTTAAAAATCTTTTGATTTGAACTGATTATTTTGTGGTATTGGATATTGTCTTGAATCATACATGTAAACAGTAACGTACCGGTCAGTAGAGTAAAGTAGAGGTAGAGCATGTATGAAAATTTAGCTACAGCTAACCATTCAGCATGGGGTGAGTCGGGGTCATTGTGGTGACATTTGAGCGGGCCGACCCGGGTGACGTTTACTCTAGCTACGCCACTGTAGGCACCCTAAATATTAACTAACCTAAGCTATTTCTACGTTATACCATTGGTTGATTATCCAGTTTGGAGATTAAATAAAGATATTATTTCATATTATATGTTTCTTCTTTGATAATAATGCAAAAACGAATTTTTAATTGGTTCGTGTACTGGCCAGTGTCATATATTGAATATAACTTTTTCTTTTTTGCCAATAAAACATTGTTTGTATACCGATATTGTATATACCAAATAAATATTGGTGGTCTTGATAATATCAGTCGTCAGTACCGATATTTACCTGAGCAGTGGAAATAAAGAAATTAAGATGGATATGGAGAAGTCGGAAAGATATAAATGAATTCTTATTTTCTAGAAATATTATTTCTTACAAATGAACATCGGAAGGACATTTAGGGAATAGTACAAATGCTGTCTTTGATCAAAGGATCTTCACATTATGTTACAAGAGGATGTATTTTAGATATGCAGCCGGAAAACAATTTTATTCCAGGCTTAAACTGAAACTAATCTCTGTACAGACTGGGCTTCAATCACAGGCCGATAATTATCACGTGACCGGTCATGCGCACAACACACTCATCGGGAGGAGAAAAAAGTTAACACCATATTTATATTAGATTTATATCTAACACCTATTGCGAATTCTGATATCTTCCGTTCATTATATGACTATGTACTCAGTTAGGCATGTGCAAAATATAAAACAATGGTGTTGATTTTAATCTCAGTAGATATGATTGCAAATCAACTTTCCTTCCTCATTTTATTGGCAGAAGCACAAAAATTGGCCACTTCTCTGTTTCATTTGACTTAGTCCCGGTTTGTCTTGTCTTGAATCAGAACTCTGCGTTTGCTTGCCCGAAGTTGCTTTTTCAGTCAACGCCAATTCTTAGTTTGTGAACTTTTTTGCCATGTTACAGTTGTTTTGCCTTATTACTGTTAATTAGCCTTGTATATGTAGCTTTCTTTGTATTAATTTTCCGTGTTCCTTTCTTTTGACTTTTTCTTGTTATTGTTTATTGCAAACGTTGTCACTTCTTTGTCAGTTCTATTATTTATTTTGTATTTGACAATGGCTACTCACTCCAGAAATAGTTAAGTAAAACATGGTATTCTGTTTGGTACACGTGGAAAACGAGATTGATATCATTTATAAGTTATGGAGGTCTGCAATCGAAAGCCCCAGCACGATGTTAATAGAGTGAGAGGTGGACTAGTTCAGACTACAGTATTTACTAGGATAGCAGTTGGTGGCGAAATAAAATTTGCCATATAAGAAGCATATTTGAAATTAGGCAAACCTAAACGGATTAATAACGACTAATACTCCAACTGCGTAGAGAATAAATGCTATTGATGTTACTGAGATTTCAGTCAAACAATATCACGGAATATGAACTGTTACTTTTATTCTTTCTGGACTGGAACCAAAAGTTAGATGACAAATCATGTCAAAACTACAAAATTTTAACCTTTCTATATAAGTCAAAATCAGATGGAATACAAATATTTCTGATAAATAATAACTGTGATATCAGTTTCTACATAAAATATTCTATATGGAATAAATAAAATACAACGTTATACAGTATCGTTGATATAGTATTTAAGATGAAAATGGGTAGTACATTTATCACAAATAAGAAATGTATTTTCATTAACTGTCAGAGGAATGTTTAATGTTATAGCATTGTCGCAGAAAGTATTCTTCCTATAAGGAAGAGGATTCTAATAGTTCACTGGATCCAGTAGTTAAGCAGTAAAATAGGTGTTTATCGGTGATATCACAATGAAATTATATTCATTCACAAATGATTTTAAAAATCCGAATGTTAATATAAACTGAAGTGGGAATCGGAGTTCGAGAAAAGTCGGATTCAAACGTCCGTAAATAATTGCAAATGAAACTGACATTTCAGAATTAATAAAAGATAACGTCAAATGTTCTGTGGCAAAGCAATCGGGGAAAAATTGCAAAAGCATAAGTGAAAGGAAAGGAAAAATAAAGAGTATACGGTTACTTGAAATTCACTCCACACACATTTCTTCACGCACATAAAGGTACACGTACGTATAGGCATGCAGAGTCACACGTAGACAGTTACGCACATATACAAAAAAACACTCGCATGTGCGCACAGATACATATATACATGCATGTATAAGGTGATATTGCCAAGAGTCTTTACAGAAATTATTCAACTGATTTTATCATTCAAAGCTAGGGAATAGTTACACGCATACACACACACACACACACAGACACACACACATATATATATATATGTGTATGTGTGTGTGTGCGCGCGCGTGTGTGTGTGTCTGTGTGAAAAGTGTTTGTATATAAATATAAATAAATATATGTATAATTATTTATATATTATATGCGCGGTACTTATTAGAAAGCCCTCAATATCAGAGATAGAGCTAACATATTTGGTTGGATAGATGTGAGTTTGTGACAAACATGTATCAACCAAATATATATATATATATATATATATATATATATATATATATATATATATATATATATTTACTTGTGTCGTATATAGGTGTAAATGTTAGTGTGATGCTGAATAGGTAGGAGTGAGTAGTCTAAGGTTGGAGACCCGTATGTGTCAGTCTGTACATGATTCGGCAATATGCCAACATCTCGTTGATAATCACGACGGTGCCATCAAATATGTAGATAGTGTTACACTGTTTTGTAGAGAGCCCCGTCTGCTCAGCACTTGCGTCTTTGTGAATCAATTCATATTAAGTTACATCAAGCGGATCTGTGCAAGCAGAACGAACATTTCATCCGCTCTCTTCGTTTGTTACGAGGGTCCAGAGTGAGAATGTTTCAATTTTACATTCAGATGTTTATTATTTATTTTAATCGTGAATTATTTATTATTTTTTTTTCACTTCCTCTAATCATTCAATATACATTTTTGGAAAATATTGTCTCCTTTTCGTCAGATCAACGGTTATCTTTGAAAAAGTATGGGCGGAAATGGATTCATTTAGGAAAAAAAAAATATATATATATATATATATATATATATATATATATAGAGAGAGAGAGAGAGAGAGAGAGAGAGAGATTATATAGATAGAAAGATAGATAGATAGATAAGTAGACATAAGTTCATATAAGTAGAAAAGTAGATATAAGTAGACATTGAATTCAATCCCCAGAGGTGACAGTCTGTTTCATACTACACGAAATCGTCAGCCCATGAGTCTCACCAGTCTAAGTGCAACTAAATGCACCGAAAAGATGTTGCATCTTTGTAGTGAGTAAATTGTTTTTGTCTATATGATAAAAATTATAAATGATTATTGATCTACTATCGGTATTGACCCATCTTTTGAATTGATGCTGTGTACTTACATTTCGAATATAAATACATATATATATATATATATATATATATATATATATATATATATATATATATATATATATATATATTATAATTTTAAAAAGAGGTGTTCAGGTAATAAAATACTAAAGCGCAAATTGAACTATGAAGTTGTTCATAAATAACAAGAGAAAAACCAATATATTTTAGCATCTATCTACTTACATGTGTCTTATAATATTTCGTTGTCATTATTTATTTTTAATCAAATATAATTATTTTCAATAGAATATAGCACCCAGAAATTATCGACATGCAATTTTACTAATCAGATATGCACATAATATATATTCAATCCTGAAATATCATTTCGGAGAAAAAAAATGACAAACTGTAATATACAAAATTTGCCTGGCATTCGAAGTTAAAATATTTCATCTTAACTTTTTTTTTTTATCATTTCCTACTTATTTATACATGCACGTCATTTTTATTTAAATATGTAATTCTAATTTAATCTGCATTATTTGCATTTCATATAGGTTAATTTCTGTCAATTTGTTTGATTTCGTATACCTTAAAATTTTATATATTCACTGAATGATTTCACTACTCCTTTCATTGCCAATACATAAATTTCCATATATTTTCTTCAAGCATTCTATATTTTCTCTTTCATTTTTACACTTCTGCCCTTGGTTCAATAATATTTTCCTGTACTCACTTGTTAATTTTTTGGATTACAAAGTTGAATATTATACGTACAGTTTTGTGAATTGTTTGTAATTTTCAACGCTTTTCTAACTACTGATGGTCGGTGGGAATTTCAAAGAAGCTGTTAACATTAACTACAAATGCAAGACAAGAGAAAGGACGGAAACAGAAGACGTGTGGAAAATGAAAAACGTAACTAGACTTTACTGAAAAGCTCTCGGCCGAAACAGGGAAAGATTTTAACTCATAAACACACACACCATACATACACGTACGCACACACACACACATATGTATGTATGTGTATATATATATATATATATATATATATATATATATATATATATATATAAACATATATATCATCATTATTAAATAATGATATTGGATTTTTATTAAGCGTGCATATTTTAAAAATATAGAAAGCTTTGGGAATTATTAAATACGCGTATACATACATACATACATATATATATATATATATATATATATATATATATATATATATATATATATATATATATATATATATATATATATATATATATATATATATATTTCATCATTATTAAATAATTACATTGGATAATGACGTTGGATTTTTTATTTAGTGTACCAATTTTAAATACACAAAGCTTTGTGGATTTTTATATATATATATATATATATATATATGTGTGTGTGTGTGTGTGCATTTACTGTTGTTTAATCTATACAATGCCTAAGCGACACTCAAGATGGAGTAACTCTGAATGCGGTTGTTTTGTGTGCGGTAACATTCAGGGTCGCAGTTTATGAGGATATGTGTGAAAGATAACGATTAATTATAAACTTGAAGTCGTTAGGATTATAGCGGTCGCAAAACATCCAGCTAGGATTCTGGAAGCAACAGTTCTTGAGAATACGCTATTCGAATGGAACTTACTCATTCTGTTGGAATACGAAGGGAATGTGCGCGGTTTGCATCAATATACGCGGCTTGGGGGTGTTGAATAGCGATAGAATAGTGAGAGGCTAGCAAACTTTCGTCTGTGGTAAAAGGCGGTGTAAGGTGTGTGACTGAAAATAAATTTCCGGGAATTATCTCCAACTTAGCTTCCACAAGAAATCTTTTGGAATGCATTATTCAAGACGATGGTAATAGATGTGAAAAACACGAGAATATACGACAAATTTCGTTATGTTTTGTAAAATAAGCCATGCAATTTTATGGAATGTAAGCAGTAATATCAGCGAATATATAATCACAACACGCGCCTATATTTCTCTGGAATTTTTCTGATATCGTGGATGAAAGTCACTAGACGTTGTATCTATGTGTATGTGTGCATGTATGTTTATGTTAAGTTACACAGCCTGACATATAATTTCTCCTGTACGTGCTCATGACAGATATAAATTTTTAAAATAAGCAAAATAATACTACAAAATAAATCTATCCATACACATATAATGATGAATGAAATATAAATAAATATCTTATTAACATTCTGGGGTGATGAGAAGGACTGAAGAATTGTCGATACCTGATATTAACTCTATTACATTCTTCGAAATAAACCTCGGGGCTTTTCTCCTGTAGCAAAATGCATTCTTCTTCGACTCCAGACGCAGATAAATTAACGATATATGTTCAACGACGCAGGTTGTCTAATAGATACTGTAGCATCCAATTCATTCGCTGAAAATAACGGTTCGAATTTTACAGTCTCATTCAGATAAGCATATTTAAACACAGAATTTTAACCATGCACGCAAGACACAAATCTTTAACCGTTGTTATTACTATAAATTCTAGAACCAGAAGTATTTGACAGTTATTACAACGGACCAGTTGACAGCAAAACTATTTAAATCGCTACAAATCTCTAGTTTTCCTCATTCAGTAAGGTTTAAAAATTTTACCTACTACGAAACAAGGTTCAATAATAAAGAGAAGTATGGGTAAAATAGTCCTGTATAAAATATACACATAAGCAATTTCTAGCGGACCTAAATCTCGGACACTAATGTCAGGAACACGTGAATATATGGGATGGTCTTAAATTTCTAGTTTCTCATATCTCGACAGGTTGTACAAATAGTGTTTCGTTTAGAGGTACCGAGGATTAGATTATCCTGTCTCGTTCAAATTCCAGCCAATGGATTGGATCTATGAATCAACCACTTCATCCACTATCCAACTAGAAGTGAATATCTAGACCAACTGGGATTTACAGGCGGTGTAATGGTTAGCAAGCTTGTCTCGCTAGTACAATTACGAATGAGTAGTGAGTTCGATCCTCGCTGGGTGCCCCATACTTTCGGCCTTGTGCCACAGCTACGCTTGGAAAATATCTACATATCTTGATAGATTTCAAAAGCGTTTACGCGGCCTTGTGAGTGATAAATTATTTTCCATCATGAAATCTCTTTTCCACAAACGAAACCTTGTGAGCATCTTCCTGATCTATCGCTATTTCCTTGGCATGTGTTTTTTGGTGAGCTAAAATTCCTTAGTCTCTTCACCTAACATTTAAAAGTGGGACGCGCCATGCAACGTACACAAGTGTAATTCATCGCTATAGCCTTCATATTCCACCAATAAGAGGCAAATTCTGTTCGTAAAGCTTCTTCCAAAAAACTAGTTTTGTGTAAGTGACTCCTGGCAGAATGTTTTCCAATGTCTACATTCTTGACCTCTTTATATCTTGGTTTAACAGTTATTTTTCTTGAATAACTTTATGAACTTCACTACTTGCCTTTTCATATGCTCATACAAATCCAAGCAGCAACCCTATAGCTTGAGTGACTGTTGGACCTTGATTGTTGAATGGTAGCTTTAAAACTATTTCAAATACTTCAAACTCTTTACGAGAATATTTGAGATCATTCCCTGCGCAGTAATGATTATGAGCATGAATAGCTATGATATCCATTATAATAAGAAAAATTAATAACATACTGGAATACAAACCACTGGGATGTGACAGTAATAAATTCGGTTATAGTCACAAATCATAATCTGACTGAAAAACTAAAGATATGCTTATTTTGTCGATTGGTCAAAAATGCAAATTACACTCTTGTGCAAATTAATCATACTAATTCCGTTATTATTTACATTTTTTCATATTTTTCCAAAGAAACATCACCCAATACACATGTTAGTACTTCGTATATCCATTCCATGAAGTCGAACCTTGCAGATTGTCCACAGATTCTCGACAGGATTTAAATCACGAGGGTTTCTGGGCCAGTCTATAATATTTTGATTTGCTCACCGGTAAGGCTTGCCAGTGTGTTCTTGCAGCATTACAATTTTAGTATGTTTCTTTGAAGATACGTAAATTGCAGACAAAAGCCGTAGGACAACTTATCGACAGTCGAGACAATATTCATGGATGACGCAATATTGTTCAAGGCCAAATAAATTCCATTACACACACCGAAAACAGATTCATATTACTGTAAAGAACTGCAAATGACATAATCTGAGAAAAAAATAGAAATCGATTTCACCCTGTCGCACCAGTGGATTTAAAACGGACCGTATGTTTAAAGAAAAGAAACTTAAACGGTTTTTTCAATTAATTTCCACTAGGATGTATATTTGTAATTTTTCTTTCTTTTACTAATGTTGATCATTGATAGTAACGTATTATGTAAAACAATGTTTCTTTCTAAATGAAACATATTCCACTTGACTACGGCTATAATTTTTTAAAAAAATACGCCCAGGGATCCAAAGCGTCAGTCTCTAGAATTTTGTGCATAATAGTAACTACCATTGTATTGGAATATTTTCAATAGACGAATAGCAGAAATATCTACGTAACCCTGTTAACAAAGGCCTTGTATTAAAATTGTGTATTGGACTCGACTTCTTAAATGTGATGTCCTGCTGGTTTATTATTTTCAAAATAATCATTTACTTATTGACTAACTCTGTTACAGAAAAATCTGGCATAGTGAATTCGATACTCACTGGATGCTTCATACGTGCGGCTTCGTACCATACCTATGGTTTGCTAAGTAAATCGCTATTAAGTTAACTTCATCGACCAACCGTAGATTGCAGTAGATGTATAAATGGGTCAAACGTTTTTCTCTAGATTGTTCAGGTAATCATGTATGAAGGAAAGACAAAGAAGGAAAAATATTACTATGAGAGCAATTGATTACGCAAAGGCATCACATATGATAGTCCATAGCTGTATATTTGATTCTACTTCAGGCTATATGATATTCATGAATCAACTGTGAAATTCATAACAACCACTATAAATGAATATGAAGTGAAGTGGAACACGTCAGGCAGCTCAAGGAGTTTCTCTGTTTCCTTCCTTTCATATATATCAGACCAGTAAATCTAATCTAAAATGATACTTAGGATAAAATTTCTTAAACAGACTAGGAAACGTCAACTTACCAGAAAATATGTCACTTTGGAACGGGAAAGAGATAAAAACCAAACCATATAATCAGAGAATAGGCAAAAACGAAAAATAATCTAAGAGAATAAAAACAGAGATCTCTGTAACATTTGGAATATTAATAGATCTCTCAAACTAGAGTATATACATTTGTCATGAACAAAGTGTAAAACTCATCGACTAGTAGATATCTCTACTCCAACCCAATCCAATGTAAATTAAACTAATTATTTTCTACGTCAGTGATTTAAAAACGTTTGAAACCTGAAATTAACAGATTTTCTCCACTATATTTCGACCACTATATTAGTGAAAAGATCACAGATAAAGTGAAGAGTGTTTATTGAAAAACTTCTGTCACTTGATCTCTATGAAGAAGGCAGTTTATTAAGGCCTGGAAACTAAATAAATACATATAATAAACCGCGCAAAACGATAGATAACTTTCTGTCATTAATTAACGTGACCGCGTGGGTACGTTTGCAACATTAAGTGAGACATAGAAAAAAAAAAAAAACGTCGAAGCAGGTGAAATTAATTGAAGCTCACTGGATTTCATAAAAATTCCAGGAAATCGTACAAAATTCAAAATCGTTCACAATGTCAATAAATATTTATTGGAAATGACAGATGAGGCAGAAAACACGAAAAGCAAGGCAATTATTCACAACATTTTTTGCAGTTTACGAAATAGGAATGAAATTATTAAGGTTGAAATGGCGGATGCATGATTTGCTAATAGATGTACATTAAAGATACTCTTCTTCTTACGCGTGTTTAATTTACAAAGCAGATTACATTCTTGAATACGAACAAATTTGGAAATTCAAATTTTGAAAATGAGGCTCATGTAGAAGTACCGGGTGCGGCATAAATATTTACCCATAGTTTAAATGCAAATTGAAATATACCTGTTCGTAAAATATGTTCTCAAATTTTGCATCAGCCTACCAAATATTTTTGTTGTAATTTTCATAGTTTAAATAAATATGGTATTAAAAAAAACTTGTCGAACTGTTGCACATAAAATGGCTGTTATGAAAAGTTGTCAGGCTAATATTTGCAAAAAAAATAAATAAATAAAATAAAAATACTGTTTTTAATTTTTAGAGCAGACAACTTCTCCAATTCTAGGAAGAACCGTTCAGTTCATACCAGGAGATTCATTGAAGCCGCCAATCAAAGGGTTAAGAAAAAATAACGGAAAAGCATAGGGAAGATGCCAAAAGCGCTGGATATTTCAGATCGTTTCCTGAAGAGATTTGTGAAGATTCAACAAAGACACCTCTTCCCAAGTGCTTCAAGCAAAAATGGCTTGATTGAGGGATGAAAATGTTTGAGGAGATGCAGCGTTCCGCAGGCAAAATTTTCGATTGGTTGGATGATATATATTTTTCACTCGGGAGACTATATTCGACAAGAAACATTCAAGATGATGCTAGCGACAGAAACACACTGGTATCATATTTAGGCTCAAGTTGCTTCTGATGTTCCAAAATCACCCTTAGTGTTTAAGGAATGAAAGTGAACAGCAAAATTTTCCAGAAACCTTTACAGAGAAATGTTTCTCCCTGGTTGTTAGTTGCATGTGAACATCCCTATGTCTTCACTAAGCTTCCATAAACACACCAATTTGATGCACAATTAGTGCAAATAATATGGATGATTTCACAAGTCAATATGATCTCCATCAAACCCTCACAAGAAAACTATGGACTTTGCGATATAGAAAATATTTAAGAGCAGTGCTTCACCTATCTCATAAACAAATGTGTCAGACATGAAATACGTTCTTATGAACTCGTGGTGCAATTTGAGAGAAATGTAGTGAAGAATACAGCCAATTAAGTTCAGAAAAGATTTAAAGCTATGGAGAAAGCAAACTTTGCCGTTTTGAAATGTAAGTGAATATAAAATATTCTCAATTAATATAGAAGTCAACAATGTAATATTTAATTAAATAAATACTTTTATTTTATGATTCAATTTATAATGGGTAAATGTATATACTGTTACCTATATATTCTGTGAAATAAATGACACAACGCTTATTGTTCAGTTTCAAACTCTAGAGGACCTGATTGACCATTTTCATGTTCTTGGATGCCACTGGTTTTGAAATATTTTTGTATAGTAGGAACATTGTCAAAACTACCCATTTTCTTTGAGTTAAATCTGACAGTCTTTTAAGAATGTTTGATACTGTTGTTCCATATCTTTGAATTCTTGTGATCTATCGGTAATTCCACGGAAGAGATGCCAATGCTCGGCCAACATACATTTATTTCAATTTTCATTTTATTTGCTTTGTTCTACAGTGAACGTTGTAGGCATCATGTATTCGAGGAATTGAGTGGCCGATGATGGTAGAGCTAACGGCCACCTATCCTCTTCATATGTGGGGCTTGTCTCTCAACTGAAAGCACAGGTAGGCGAAAGAATATGGAAGATGGCTGGCTGTTATTCAGCGCATTTGGCGTGAAGATATCTAGGGAAGGTAACGGTTAATCCTAGATATGAACAGGTTACAATTGTAGTAATCTGGGAATAATCTTTTTGGGAGTCGGTTCCACAACGTAGTCAGTCCGTGGGAATACGATTGGAACTTACATCTCTCGAATGTTATACGAAGTAAATGTGTCTCATTCGCTACAATATGCGTGGCATTGCGGGTCTTGCCACTAAAGGTTAGAACTAGTGGAACAACGTAATATAATTCGTGTTAATATTTCTATTATTTTGCAACGTTGTAGGAAAGTGATTGTAATGTAGAAAATAATACATCTCCCACAAGACGGTGTAGAAGATTTTGAACTCTATCAAGACTGGAAAGTGAAAACTGGGAAGCTCCTACTTATATACGGTAGCTGTACCCATGTTCGATTTGATCTGTTTCTTGTAAAGGAAGAGAATAGTAGGAGAATTCTATAGTTACTGCAGTGGGGCAGTCATCATTTAGGATCTTTAGCGATGGATCGAATGCATGCGTTCTAGTTGAGGTCTGGGATGATTTAGTCAAATAGGCAATTGAGGCATATGGACTCTCTATGTCAACTTTCGTTATTCGCAACAGAGGAAAGTTCAGTGTCCACAAGGAGGTGATGGGATATAACTAATATGATTTTTGTGGCATTGAATGTGACCAGAAGCATTCTGAGCTGTTTCAGCGAGGTCAGAGGTGAAATCAGCTGCTAGTTTCTGGACATCTATAAATTTGCAGGAATTTCTGCAAAGAAAGGTAATTGAACATAATCATTCCAAATGTGTCACGTTCTTTTTTGGTAGTTGAAATTGAATTCTTACGTTCGGGAAACCAACTCAGTTTCCCAACGTAAGAATTCAATTTCCTAATAAAATGATGTCACCAACACATTCGCATCGGTAAATGCGTCAATCCTTTATTCATTTCAAATTTGATCTCATTTTAAGTTTTTTCTTAGATTCTAATTCTCTGTAGGATTCCAGTTCTTATCTCTGTTTTTTTCCCAGAACCAAGATATCGGGCTAGATTGAAGCATACGTCCTGGGAAAAAAAAAAACAAAACAAAAAACGAAGGAATTCAATATTTAAGAAAAGAATATAATGCAGTTGTATGTCACTGAGGGCAAAAAAGAAGACTGTAAGGAAATCTTTAATTCAGTGGAGTTAAATATGCTGATTAGTGTAACAAAAATATCTGACAAAATGCAAAACAAAATATATTTCGAAGAGAAAACCGCAGGCGAGAAACGAGAAACAAAAAACGAAAAAAAGAAAAGAAATGATGCTGAGAGAAAGGTTGATGGTGATATTCGCATGTTGATGTATCGTTAGAGGCACAGGCTGAGAAGAATTACAAAAAAAGAAAAGATTAGAATAATAAATGAATATCATATTTACATAAAATGTTTGATGGCAAAAAAGGGAAAGGTCTTCATTCACACCGACGATGACTATTTTTTGATGGTAGACAAAAGCGCATAAACTGGTTCACGACTTGTTGTCACTGGAATATTCTTCATTTCAGCAAACTGCATTTTTATGCAATATAGTTTCAGTATATATATATATATATATATATATATATATATATATATATATATATTAAAGACAATTTTTATATTTATACATTCTTTTATAGATACAAATATTTAAGTAAATGGTCTGTTTATAATAAACAGTATTAATAACATTTACCAGCCTGAATATGCATCCTCCGACAGGAAACGAAACTGTATCCTATATAGAACCGTCAAATAGCCTCACATGCCTTAACCGAATGAGCCAATAAACAGTATTAATAACATTTACCGGCCTGAATTATAAACAGAGCATTTACTTAAATATTTGTATGTATATAAAAAGAATGTAAAAAAATAAAAAAAAATGTCTTTAAATAATTGTTGGTCTTTGCCCATTTCATAACGTGTGACGTCATTTATTTACATTTTGATACGCACTGAGCAGACATCGATATACGTGAAGGATTCATGGAAGATTGTAGTTTAAAAGAAGTAAATTCTACTTTGCTAACGGAATGATCCTCTGTGGCTCAATCGGTTCAGGCACGTGAAGCTAAATGACGGTTCCATATAGGATACAGGTTCGATTCCTGTCGGAAAACTAATATTTTCTATAAAAACATACCAATTTCAAGCCAGTAAAATATCCATCATCTATATGTACGGCATTCATACTGCTACACCTCATATTGTTAAAAATAATGATGTCAATAATAATAATTAAAATGATACTTATGTAAGAATCATATATGGCTTTACAACGAGAAATGATTCTACCACAAGCCAGTGCGCGTCCTTGAGTCCTTTCAACTAAATATCAACTTTGTTGACAAAGAATTAAGAATATGACACAGCATAAACGGGGCTATTCCTGATGAGCATAATATCAAACACAAAGTATTTAATAAGCTGAGCAAATACACCAAACTCCTGATGGACGATGCCAAAATGTGAGAACCTCCAGCCACTATTGTACAAGTTATCACTAAAGCGCTTGGATCTAAACCACCAAATTTAAAATTGACAAAATTGAAATAAAACATATAATAATAATAATAATAATAATAATAATAATATTCAATCACCTACTCTACATGGATGATCTCAAACTCTTTGCCAGAGACGACAATGAGTTGAAAGGACTCCTCAATATGGTAAAATACTTCAGTGACAACATAGGTATGGACTTCGGATTAGATAAATGTGCAAAAGTAACATTCAAGAAAGGTAGAATTACAGAAACACCCTTAATAGATTTAGATTTTGTCACAAAGATTAGGGAACTGGAGCATGATGAAGCTTATAAGTACCTAGGAATTAGCGAAAGAGATGGCATACAACACCCCCAAATGAAGGAAAAAACAAGAAAAGAGTACTATAGGCGTGTGCGTCTGGTAGTAAATACTGAGCTAAACTCAAAAAATAGGATGTCAGCCATAAACACATTGGCTGTCCCTGTGGTGTAATACAGCTTTAATGTCCTTAACTGGACCATAGCTGAAATTAAGCGAATGGATGACAAAACGAGAAAGCTTCTCACTTGTTATCGCATGCATCATCCCAAAGTTGATGTTGATCCTCTGTATGTGCCCAGATCCGAAGGAGGCAGATGATTAGTTCAACTAGAACTGCCCTACAAAACTACAACAATTGGCCTCCAAAGATACTTGGAAACTACAGAAGACTGGATGATGGTATGCGTCAAGGAACATGAAAGTATTAAGCGTCTTTAATCCGTAATGAAAGAAGCCAACAAATTCAAAATGGAGTTTCAAATGGGCGTAGAGATGCAACTACAACACAATACACCGGCTGAAACTGCAAAATACTTAAAAAAGACACCAAAGACGAATGCAACCGACCAGTTACAGAAGCGATGGCAAGATAAACCACTTCATGGCCAATACTCTGCCCGTACCAAACAAGCTGACGTAGACAAAACCCGTACCCATCAGTGGCTACGCAGTGCAGGGTTTAAAGCGGAAACTGAAGGTTTCATCCTTGCTGCGCAGGACCAATGCTTGCTAACTAGGAATTATCAAGCACATATACTGAAATATTGTGTCAGCCCAAAATGCAGATTCTGTGATAAATATCCAGAAACGATTGATCATCTTGTATCAGGTTGCACGATGTTGGCACCCACTGAATATAAAACCCGACATGACAGAGTGGGCCAATATCTGCACTGGAAAATCTGCAACTTATACGGGAAGGAAACTGAAAGAAACTGGTATGAACACCACCCAGACCCGGTTACGGAGATAGGACCTGTTACAATTCTATGTGATTACACAATACACACTGACAGAACAATCAAGGCCAACCACCCAGATATTGTTATTAAAGACCACAAACAAAAACGGTGCCTCCTTAATGATATGGCAGCCCCTGCTGACTGCAATGTATCTTTGAAGATATTCAAAAAGCTGTCAAAATACAAGGACATTGAAATAGAAATCTCGAAAATGTGGCATATGGGAACATCAACAATCCCTGTTGTAGTTGGAGCCCTAGGACTGGTTGGAAAAGATTGCAGTAGACTAATTGAAGGGATTCCTAGAAGTCCATGCCTAAAGGAGATACAAAAAATTGTTCTGACAAGTACAGCCCACACTTTACGAATTGCTTTATCTATGTAATTTTTTTTTTTTTTTTTTTTGTCAGTGAAGTGTCATGATGCCATTTCTAACCTTAGGTCCCTGGGCGGGACCCGGAAAGAAATGTGTAAACGCCAGAAATCAAATAAAAAAAAATAAAAATAATAATAATAATAATCAATTGTCTATCTTGCATGAGTTTGTACGGTGTTAGCAAACAATGATTGCAAAACACGCCATGATATAATGGGCCAATATCTGCACTGGAAAATATCAAAATTACGGGGCGGAAACAGCAAGAAACCTATATGAACACTGTTACAGAGTCAGGACCTGTAACAAATAAGAGTTATTCCCCTTGAACCATGAAAGCAACGAAAATGGTTAGCATAATATATTAACATATATTTTTAACCTCATATAATTAATTAAGCCTGAATCTGAGCTCAACGAAAACCGCTCCCCGTGCTTAACTTTTGCAATGAGCTATGAATCATTGAAATCGGACTAGTGGGAGCGTAGTTGTTGCCTGGATACACAAACCAACAAACGCACACGCATACACTGTACTTTATTTATAAGATATATACCAGTATAGAAGTCCATATTCTTATAAAGAAAGTGGCAGTTATTTTGGCATGTAGGGTTTTGAAAATGTATAGGTACTCCCCCAAATCCCCCCCCCAAAAAAAGAAACTGGTTTTGGGATATTGAAATACTTGCATTTCTAAAGGGTTTCAGGACGAGGTTTCCTAGTCCCCTTCTCATATATAATCTGAACAAGTCCTAAAGTACCAGGGTATATATTGAGGGTGGAACTCAATCTACTCTCAAACTTAGCAACGTCTATATTGTTCATACATTTCTTGTACGATTTTGTAATTTTTTAATCCAGATTTATTAACTTATTTTTCCTGAGGTAATACGGAAAAATAAATTAACCTGGAATGACACTTCACCTCGCATCTCACTCCAGGCGAATATTTTCTCTAATACAGTTAATGCCTATATCGCCTTTGATAATAAAGAATGCCAGCTGGTGTCCCTAATATATAACTTTCTATTCATCGTCCGCAATTTAATTTGCGACGCGCAATACATTCAACCAAAACTATGATGATTTACGTAGAATATTGAAAAGAATTCATTTTCCTTTTGGAGAACTGAAATCCTTCGTTATCATATATTTCTTATTTTTCTCTCTTGTACATTCGGGTTCAAAATAATTTTCTTCATTTACTATCATTTGTTTTCTCATTTTTTGTATGTGTGAATGTTACATTTATGGCTAGGAAGATTGCTTTTCATTTTCTTTTGTATTTGTTTACAGTTTATCAACATTTTGTAGGTTATTTAAAGCCATACAATACTTTTAGATTGTAAGTATTTTTGTAGCTAATAAGGATTTTATGATAGGCGTCCTCAGCAATAAATCAACATATAGCTGGGGAGAAAAGATGTGGATTCATACGCTTCCTTCGCACGCACGTAAGTGAATATAATGAACAAGATTTGAATTGCAATTCGGCACTTCGATCAATCCATTAACCACACGTGCATTGAAGATTACAGATTCTGGTATTCACAAGCGGTAACCATTCTACGTATGACCAGGCTCGATGTTGCCTAACGTCACTGATTTTACGAGAACCGGTGTTTTAACCTGACATGGACGTAAGTATAGAGCAGCGTTTCTTAACCCGAGTTCCGAGGAGATTTAAGTTTTCGCAAAAGGTCACCAATGTGAGACAAGCTAATGCCCTTTGATATTTTATTTAATTTCATATGCTTAATATTACTAAACACAAACAATATATTCTTGGTCATTGCAATATAGACATCAACCTATCTAACCTATTATGTTCTTAAAGAAATATTGAATATTAATATATTTTTATATTATATATTAAATATTAATATTAATATAATTTTTTTCATATGTATTTAATATTTTATATAAATATTAAATATTAATATATTATTATAGTAAAGTATAAAAAATCAAGAAGAAAACTGATGCAACAATTATCTGTTTCGTTCTGTTTAAATGATAATGAGCTGTAAATCACCATGTGGCCGAATAATCTATTGGAGGTTGGGTCAGAAGGGGAAGTCATGATCGGACATTGTCAAATAGCAAATTTTTGTTATGAAGTCTTCCAAAATGGTCATTCCCACTGGTTATACATACATATATATATATATATATATATATATATATATATATATATATATATATATATAAGTAAACGTCCGTTGGTAGATTATCAAAGTGTATCCTAATAATATAAAATATTAAAACTGATTCACAAAGAGACCTCAATGCATTTATTAAAACAGATCATATATAAATTACATGCACTGGAATTTAAAACTACTTCATTGTGATGATCATTTCAAATTCCAAAAAATAAACTTGTAAGGAGCTTCCAACCGATCAAGGCAAAAAGATTAAATAATACTACCGTTAGAACACGTGAAATTTACCGACAGATATAATATGCTTGCATTTCCGAGTAGAGCACATTTCAAACTATCCCTGTTTAAAATTGCTTAATTCGTTTCAATTTTACATGCCTATGAAAATGGATGATTAGAATGTAGATTTTAGCCATTGGTATTTTTTATCATAAAGGTAAAAATGCCCCACAAGCAACAACGAAGACGAAGGCACTTTAGGTGACAGAACTATACGGAAGTGTTTCTCTAAGTTTAGAGATTGTGATTGTAGTCTTATATTGAAGAAAACTCAGGCAGATCCCCACTACAGATGACGACAAAATCAAGATATTAATTGAGAATAACCCGCATTACACAACACGAGAATTTGCAGAAAAACTAAATTTGTCAGTATTCACGATCCATGAAGGTTGTGAACTCAAATCCCTACGATGTTTGGATACGATATTATTTAGGGAAAATAATCTTTCATGCCGAATTTCATGAAAATACATACATGTAATGCACATATTTTACGGAAATTTTGATGGATAATGAGATAAGCAACATTTACAAGAACGTTCAGCGAAAATGATTCTGGGGTAAACAATATGAGCCTGCTTTAGGCACCCTCAAATGCAGGTCATCATCCTAAGAAAATGGAATGAAATACCGTACTATGAGCTTGTGTCAAGTAAACTTTCAATTGATTGTGAAAAGTTCTGCTCGCAACTGGACGTATTAAAGGTAGCAATTCAAGAATTCAAACAAAGAAAAAGAAACAAACAGAATTAGCGAACAGGACTGATATTATTTTCAATCAGGATAGTGTCAGAACTCACGTTTATTTGGCAACCAGGCAAAAATTTGGAGGATGTGTTACCCCATACGCCATATTCCCCAAACATAGCTCCTTCGGATTTTGATTTATTCAGGTCGATGCAAAATAATCTCAGTAGTAAAAATGTTAATTCTTTTGATAACATAAAACAAAACAACAACAAAAAAAATGAGCGGTTTGCCGAAAAACCACAAACATTCTGGGTAGAGCAAATCTCGAAGGAAAAATGGAGGAATTTGTGCAAAAAAAAATGGTTCATATTCAGTTGAATACATATTTAATTGCCTAATCTTTTTTGTATTTAATTTTCTTTAAATACATCATATTAACAAATCATATTAGAAAACATCATAGTAACAAGATTTCTCAAATATTCAGAAGCAGTTAGTAATAATTTAATGTATTCTTTAATAATAAAAACAGTGTCTCTACTCAAATATCAGTATCCATTAAAGAAAATGTCTAAATATATAAAAGCGGTTATGAAGATTCAGGAATGAATTCGACACTCATTATATTATCCGACCATTCAACATTATGTTTATAAAATATCATTTTTTACTGGCTACATAACAGTGGTCAGCAAGCATGCACTGAAAATAATTTCGTTTGAATAGTCGCATATTTATGTTATATATATATATATATATATATATATATATATATATATATAACAGTCTTCTCATTTTCTTGCTTTCATGAATGCTTCTCCTGTTCCTATCCAATATTTATGCGAATACGGAAGATTGCCAATCTTTTGTCTTGTATAAAATAGCAAAGTCTTATACAAAATAGAAGGAAAGTGAAAGAACTGTACTGCGAAGAAAAAGGAATTTGCAGGAGGTTCTCCAGTGAGGCACGTGTATTTTGAAGAAGCAGAAAGGATGAGTCATTTGCCAGATTCACGGGGAATGAAAGTCAGAAATTGGCTGTCAAATGTGAAAGCGGAAAAATTCCGAATCCAGCAGACACAGAAGGGGGAATCTTTTATTTATTTATCTACCTGTTTCTGCACGTGGGTTGGTCTGTGAGTGTGCGCGTGCATATGTTTGTTTCTGTGTAAATATTTGCTTTATTTCCCTTTCTTTACACACATATAATATATATATATATATATATATATATATATATATATATATATATATATATATATATATATATATATATATATATATATATATACACACACAAAAGACGCTGGTTGTATGTGTATATAATAGTCTGGAGATATCAAATATCTTGCAAAGTGGAAACAAAGTATATATATATATATATATATATATATATATATATATATATATATATATATATATATATATATATACTATATACAATGTATAGTGGGCCTACATATATATATTTGAATGTACAATGCATATAAGTATATATACATTAATATATATATATATATATACATATATGCATATAAGTATAAATGCATTAATATATTTATATATATATATATATTTGATTATACATATATAGTATGCCTATATATGCATATATATATATATATATATATATATATATATATATATATATATATATATATATATATATACATATATATATATATATATATATATATATATATATATATATATATATATATATATATATATATGTAGATATAAATATGTTTATGTTCCTAAACACACATATGCATAAGTATATGACTATAAATATACAGTAATATGTAAAAGTGGGTATTTTGACTGTATGCCCTGTTTAATACATGTTTCCTTGAACTGGGCTGAATTATTACTTTCGTTTTTTGTAATGTTTTGGGTGTAAACCAACAAGCGATTTCTTTTCTGGAAATAATGAAAGTAAAATTATTCAAAAATCCTATTATATTAGAACAACTAAATTTAATCTTTCAAAATGACTGAAAGTTTAACAGAAAGCACTCGAAATCTGCAAGGTGTTTGGAAAATATTCAGAAAAAATACTTTAATGATCTATAATAGAATGAAAGTAAACGGATGTATTTGTCTATATATTTGAGTTGGGTATGGTAACTATTTATAGTTGAATAGTTTAGACAGTTGTTCTCATCTTTATTACCGTATTGACGAGCTTTCAGCAATTTTATACCCTGGTCTTCTTCAGATGAGTCGGGAATATCCACAGGGCATTGCATGTGGAATGAGAACAAACTCCCCTCGAGGACAAATTAAAGTAGAATATCACCTGCAGAAATCCAGAGACTACAATGGCCAAAACCTTGTGAATATGGCAATAATGATGAGGTCAACAGCCCGAATAATGCAAATAAATAAATAAATAATATATATATATATATATATATATATATATATATATATATATATATATATTAAAAAAATATCGAGTCTAGAAGGATCCTCAACTGAATGCAGAAAGAACTGGACTTTCGTTTCGTCCTATTTTGGGTCTCATCAGCAATGCGCATCCACCAACTAGAATCGCATCCGGACCGTTACGATACAACGAAAGCGACATAACCTCTGGACCAACGGGTCTCGCTGACGAAGAGGTAGCAAACTAAACTCGGTATATCGATGCTTATTCAAAATTCAGTCGTGTAACTCATACAAGTTTCCTCAGCCCAACGGACTGAGCAACCACGAGTCATGTCTTCTATTCTCAAACCGCTCCATTCAGGGCATTAGAAGCCGGGTCAATCAAGGGTATACAAGTGATAAATATTTAGGGGGATTTGAATAGTCATAATTAGTTCATCGAGTATAGAATTAATTATGATAACATCACCCTAATAATTTCTATCACTTACACACACACACACACACACATATATATATATGGAGGAGACAACCGTTCTGAAAACTTTACAATTAAAACCTTCTCGATTTTCGCACGATCGTTCTACCTGTTGTATGCACACATTTCTCTATATTTTCTCACTGACAAAGACACATATAATTGCATATGACATATTGTATGATATATCTGTATATAAAATCTATTTGAATATAATGAACGTTTCCAATTCCTTTCTTTCAACTAATTTGCTACTTCCTTCCTTCTTTTTTCGTTAAGGAGCTACTGTTTGAGTATATTAGTGAAATAACCAATGCCTATAATGGGGACGTGAAAAATGAATATAGTCACCCTTTCCAAACCAAACAAGTCCTGTATGTTTAGGACTAGCTCTATCAATAAAGACATTATTAGCCTTCGTAATTACATTCTTGGAGCCAAAATCATTATTTAGGCATGTTATATATATATATATATATAAAACTGCAAGTGCTAGTCGATACTGATTGTAACTGGCTTAATGTTCTCTCATTATAAGAGTGAAACTTTATTCCGGGATATTTTCTTCTTTTCAGTCACTTTACATTTTATGAGCTCTACCTTGGATCGAGTATATTTAATTGCCAATTTTACACACATACGTATATATATATATATATATATATATATATATATATATATATGGTGACCCCAAAATGTATACACACTTTAATTAAAAAGTCAGTGTTTATTTAAATCTATTTCATTTAAAAAAAATAATTGAATTTATACATGTAGACTGCTGTAGGTTTCATGGCGTAGACTTTGTCCTTTAAGTATCCCATAAAAAAAAACGTCTAGTCGTGTCAGGGTTTGTGACGAGGGAGGGCATTCTATGAAACCCCTTCGACCAATTTAAATGTTTAGCAAAATCTCATCCATGTAGTATCTCACATAGTGATGGTAGTGTGGGGTGCCCCATCTTGCTTCAAAGACTTCTCTAACGCTTGGCATGACAGACTGTTGCAACAAGTTCAGGTAAACGTGACAAGTCATACTAGCGTCAAAAAAGAATGGTCTAATTAATACATTTGATGACAAACCGAACGGCACTGTGACTCAATATGGTGTTACACCATAACATGTGGAACCTCAAGTCCCCACTAGGTACAATTAATACGCCTAAATGGGCTATTTAATTTGAATGTGACCTCATCACTCTACATTATCCATGTTAGAAAATCTGAGTTTTCTAAACATCGCGCCAAGTACCATTCTTCGGTCTGGATGATCGTCATTAATAGCATGGGCTAACCTTGGAATGTAAATCTTCCATTGACAGTACCTCAAAATATGTTGGCCGGACGGTTTTGAGACACCTACCTCACGACTCACTTGGCGCAAATATTTTTATGAATTTTGTGGTACGTTCCAGTCCTCTTTCTTGCTTTGTGCCGCTTAGCAATGCACATCATCTTCCGGAATGCTTCTCGTTGACATTCAGATCAATCAGCTTAAGACTTATCAATAATTCGAGTGATGGTAAGTCGCGTTGTTGGATATGTTTGAAAGTCTCTTCTAAAATGTCTTTGCACTTCAACTGCGTTTTAAAACTTACAGTCGCATTTTAAAATGGACGCCCTTTGTCCAAAGATAACTGGCATCATTTATTTTAAAGGGTTTCACCTGGGAAGAAATAAAATCATCAGTTAAGCTTTTATCTATTGAAGTGTATATAAATAAAGGGTCACCCTGTATCTTACTTATTATAAAACGCAGGTTGTGTGTGTGTGTGTGTGTGTGTCTGTAACGTTTATATGTTGGATCGAATTTCCTACATTTTTTACCCGATTTCAACAAAACTTAACAGGACTACATAAAATTACCTTGTGGTGGTTCTAACGGGACCGAAAAATGGGGAAAATACAGTTGTTTTTTAATAAAATCAATTTGAAAACACGATTAAGACATATCGTGAGAATGAAAGGAGGAGAACTCACCCACGAAAATGTAAACAAAAGAGCATAGCATGATGAAAAAGACGCCGAACTTGACGAAAACAAAATTTTATCGTCTAATGTTCATATTATTATTAAAGAGGAAAGATCAAAGTATTTTGGGGGGTATTTTTTACATTTTTAATCGTTCCTAGCACGTCTGAAATTTTCGTTAAAATATTATTTTTTTTGGTCAAAAAAAGGCAGATAATCATTTTCAATCATTTTTTCGATTTGATAAAAAAAGATTAAAATCTTACTTTGATATTCTTTTAAAAGTCAATTATCATTTTTTTCAAAACTGATTTTAATAAAACAGATATTATACTGTTTATTTAAAATATTTTGAACCAAGCTTAACTTAGCTTCTGCGCCGAAAAATGTAATTTGAAAATAAAACAAAGCAGGTCATAAACTTTCGCGTCGCTTGACGATTCACAAAAGGCACATTCATGACGTTTAGATAACTTACGGGAGGAGAATTCTTTTACGGATGGAAGGAAGTGAAATTATTTAAGTGAACAAATTATTTACCTTGTTACTTTTTAAGGAAAACTTTCAGCGCTCTAATTTTTAATTTTTTATTTTTTTTTTTTTGTACTTAGCTTTCATTTTTACGTTTACGATGCTTTATGGAAAATATAAAATAATTAAAAAATAATTTCATAAGAAAACGGTATCTAATTCATTTAGGTACCTTTCTTATGAAATTTTATCAGAAGTGTACATAAAATACTATAATTTTATGTACATTTATTACATTTTACTGTGTTATTTGTATTTCCATTCATTTTATTATTAATTTTGATATTTCATTTATGGAAAAATGTCATAACTGAGATTAATATAAAAATAAGATCATATAAATTAAAGTTTAGCAGTAGTTAAATTTTATAAGATGATACTGTTACTTGTAGGTACCCTTCTCAGTTGAAATTGAAAACTCAAATTAACTTCTCCATCCGTGTTTCGCAAAAGTAAAGGGCTTAACAGCGGAGAAAAATACTGAACTCAAATAATGCAACTAAATTGTATTCTGCTTGGTCTTCCGTACTTGATAATTACTGTCCGACTATAAACACAAAAATTACATTTCTTAATTACCATGGCTAATCTGATTGGTCCAAATTATACAATTTTCAAAGCGCTAGACAATGACAATCTCACACGGACATTTTGAAAGGTTGATGTTGCTTTTTTAACTAATGTTAAAATATTTTTAAAATTCAATTTAAACATTTTTAAAAAATCTTTTAAAAATTAAAGAAATAAGAAATAATTGTATTAAAAATTCAATTTTCATTGAAAACATTTTTTGCTTTCAGAAAATATTGTCCATATTCATAAAAAACAAATTAAAACAAATAAAAGCATTTGTAACTAAATAATATATTTGTTTTTTTTGGGTTTTGTATGTTACAATTCACAGCTGATTTTCAGGTACATTGGCCAAAAAAAAAAACAAAAAAAAAAAAAAAACATGATTTGCATTCTTCAAAGCCTTGTGCTTTTAACTATTGTAATCACTAAAACCGATGGTCTCGAATTTCTAGAGTTTTTCATAAAATTAATTATGGGGGTGTTAATAAATATAAAAAAATATATATATATTTATAATAATTTCGATCATCTGTGAATAGTTTCTGAAAGGTTCATTAACATCTGACAATTATTTTATTTTTGCAAGATTTCCCAAATTTAATGTAAAAATACAAAAAATGCGCTAAAAATTATCTATGTTATTTACTACCCCTTGTTGCGACAAAGAGAAACAAGGTTTTTTAAATCAAAATTTAGAATATTCTAAAAAGTTGGAAAAATTATTAAAAAATAATTAAAAAAAAATTTAGTCTATCCTCTTCATAAAGAAATAAGCATTTTGACGATTAAATTTTGTTTTCATAAACTTTGGCGTCTTTTTCATCAGACTATGCTCTATGTTTTAGCGATTCCGTGGAGTGACTTAGGTTAAAAGACCCAGGTTGTTTATGTGTGTGTGTGTGTGTGTGTGTGTGTGTGTGTGTGTGTGTGTGTTCCTTTATATATGGGATCGGATTTCTTACATTTTCAGTCGATAAAACAAACATACACTTTTTTTTTCGGCAGGTAGTATTTCTTATTGTCTTGCACACTTTTTTCTTTATTTACATTCAGAAAGCTTTAAAAATTCCATTTACAAGACAATTGTTTATAATAAAATTCTATTCACCAGTCGATAGACTCATAACGATTGTAAACAATGTTTTTGTTTGAATTTGGGTTTGACTAATTCGTAAAAAAAAAAAAAAAAAACTATTTAAGTCATGCGTGTCCATCAACCTTAAACAATAATCTTTGTCAATTTTATTTTTCAGTCTTTATGATGGTCGATACTTGATCTATCTTTTACTGTTACATCCCCGTGCAACGCCGGGCTCTACTAGTATATATATATATATATATATATATATATATATATATATATATATATATATATATGCATGAATATATGGGACAAATATATATGAAATTTTTTATATATCAAGAACAATTTTATTCCGTGTATTTGTTTTTTGTTTTTATACACACATACACATATACAAACACACATATATATATATATATATATATATATATATATATATATATATATATATATATATATATATATATATATATATATATAACAGGAGGGAGGTTGAAGAAGAAAAAAGGAAAGCTAGTGAATTTAGTTAAATTAACACACACGGAACTTTGATGATTCGAATGGTTAAAAGACTTTGAGCGAAAATAAACATAGTACAGATTTGTTAAGGACACTGGGACAAGGAATGCGGTATTTTTTGCCATAATGATGTTAGAAAGAGCAATACAATTGCAAAAGTGTATATAGTGTATACCGGCATTTGATTTATTTGGGAAACATTTAAGAATAATTCAGAAACTATACAGGGATGACGCTGCCAGCATACGGATAGAGAATAAATTCATCAAATACAGAAACATTGAAATGGCCTTAGAAAATAATGTGTGTATTCATCGGATTTTTTTAACGTTTCTAATGAGGTAATACGGAGAGAATTACAAGTCTTACCAGGATTCATTATTGGCAGTCACAAGCTTACCCACATATGATACCAGGATGACGCTATGGTGATAGCAGACACAGAAAGTTAACTGCAGTGAATAAATAGCGAGCAAAAAGAACTAAATATTAATTACAAGGAAACAGAATGTCTGATTCTCAGAAAAGGAACAATCGAAGATGCTAAATTCGAATTAGTGGCACCAAAATCTTGCAAATACAAAAATGTAAACATCTTGCAAATGTGGTATTTTCATTCAACGACGTGTTGGAATAACGAATGACGCTTTTCTAAAGATAAACAAAGTCTACTACTACATTATTCGGAATATTGTCCTCATCTTTGGTCTTCTTCAGGTGGTTGGAATGTCGAACTAAACCCTTTATTACGCTCGCTTGTTTAGACCGTTCTAGTTCCACGTGCCATGTCTAATGGATGTCAGTTATCAGTTATCTCCTGTTAAATCACCTCTCCAAGTTCTCTACTGTCTTAACCAGGTACTGAACAAAGTATTAAGAAACAGAACAAATTCGTTATAAACAAAGTAAAAATACTGAAATGTTATGCAATACCGTTGCTCTCATATGACACTGAACACAGGAAAATTTCTTGACAAATTTGAGACAACATAAATAAAGTTCTAAAGCAGGATATGGATAATACGATAGAATGAAAATGTGAGATTGACGATATTTCTTGGGAAACAACTACGCTTGTCCTTCGAATGAGAAAGATACACTTGAAAATTCTCGAGCACCGAACGAGGAAAGAATCCTTGGAGTATTTGATATTTATAGCCAGAGGGATAGAGAAAAGTAGAGAATAACATACCCAACGAACTTGAGTAAATGGTTCGAAGAATATGGATTACGAGATATAGCAGAGAGAAATGATCGTACACGTCGTGAAAGGAAAAGTAACATGGAAACAGAAGAATAAAAAGAAGAAAATTATAACAAGATCTGAGCATCTGTGACTGTGCTGACATATTTTCGAATTTATTCGATGCTAATTCAACGAAACAGTGATATCTATTAAGTATTTCGGAAAAATAAACTTTTAGCCCCCACTGATATTTAGTTTCTTGTTTGTACATTTCCTATGTTCTTTTCTTCTCATTTTTATATCTATTGGATTTATTCGATTACTAACTCATTACCAAACCATGCAAGTAATGCCACAAGTAAACACAAAGGCAATAATAATTCCTACATTCATGTATATACCTCATCAATTCCCTAATTTGATCAAAATTGATAAATCCGTATTATCTTCTGAAGGTACAATTATTCTTGCTAGGTTAAATATTCCCAGGATTTCATGAAATTATCAACTCTAAAACTGGGCGTAAAACCCAAACAGAACCCTACATGCACTAACATGTCTAAACACATGGGATATGTGACTCATATAATTTACCACCACCCCTCTAACTCGAAGAAGCGGAGCAATTCGACTTGGTATTGATTTTACAATAGCTGAGAAGACATCTCTCTGGATAACTCTCCATATCTCCGTGATCTTTGTAGGTGCAGGAGATTGCGTACGAAGAGGTCTGTTCACCACAAACCATAAATGTATTTTTTTTTATATCGTCGGTCGGCGGGTCAGCTGCATCATTCGTTAATAATCACCAGAAGTCCCCTCAGGCAAATTGAGGGTAATATCTTTAGGCAGCTTCGGTCCAAAGATATAATGTTAGTATAGTAATGACTGGCTGATCGTATCTGAGTATCCCTGTCTGCTAGAGCCGCTAACCAATCCTTATTGCAGACGTTCCTCAGGCACATTTGCGCTTTTGCAACCATCGAAAGTACCCAAATAGTTCTCTCTACTCAATTTCACTCACAATGGTATGGTCTGCAGGTACTTATAAAAGGTACCGCAGGCTGGGATCGCCTCGGCAGGCCAATAACATCAAGAAGTTATTTCCTGACGAATAAACTATAGTGAGATTTGAACCCGGGTCTCATGAAGTGAACGTTCTAAACAATCGGCCAAGTGCACATATCGTGTTGGTATATTCCATCGTTTTGGAGTATATCTACTCAACCAATGCAAGTAGTCACAATGTTGAGCAACTTTGTGTTGCTGGTCAATGATATGTTGGGGTGGACCAGGGAACATATTAACATATCTAACCATTAGTAACCTACATAGTGACTTATTGACAATTCGGCTCCGTGGCATCTTGTATCGCATCAAAATCATTCCATCAATCCGTGAGAAATGGAATGTTGAATCATCATGTATTGTCAGTCCTACAGTTTGAAAATAGAGATTTCATAAATTTAGGCCAAACTGGTCTTTTATTACTCACCAGAGAGAACCATCCCTGCATTCCATTAGAATGTCTGACGCTCAACTCCACGAGAGCACCTCTTTGCGACTGCTCGGTTTCACACAGTCCGCTGACCTGAGATGGAACGAATACATTGACTCAATAGCTTCGTCCATCGCTAGGAAATTTGGCTCCCTCTGTCGCGCCAGGAAATTTTTCTCGCCGGAGTCGATCCTTCAAATCTACAAATCAACCATTCGCCCTTGCATGGAGTATTGCTGCCATATATGGTCTTGGAGCCCCTTCTAATTGTCTCAAGTTTCTTTGATAAAATCCAAAGACGGATATGCAATGTAATTAGCTCTGATCTGGCATCTCGTCTGCGGCCGCTCTCTCACAGACGTGCCGTTGCCTCCCTCTGTCTTTTTTTACAAAAACTTTCACGGTAACTGCTCCGATGAGCTGCTTTCGTTGGTTCCTAGACTTCTTGAATTTAAGCGTTCAACTAGGCTGGCATCTCGCTCTCACTGTTTCACTGTCGAAACAATTAAATGTTGCCGTCTCTTCTACTCCAATAGCTTCATGTCTCGCACTTCTCGCCTGTGGAATTCCCTCCATATTTCTTGTTTTCCTGATAGCTCCGATCTATCCCCTAATCTTTTCTTCGTCCTTTATCAATCCTCTTTGTTCTCGCTCCAACTCTGTAACCCCTTGCGTGCTAGTGGCTTCCAACCTTGTTTGGGGTTGAATGCTTAAAAAAAACCCTTTGTCCGGTGTTGCGGTGTTAAAAGGGGCTCTGTGCTAGATCTTTTGCTCTTACATCTTATGGAAGCAAAAGAATGTTGAACTCCCTGCTGGATCTGCCTTTGATATTTTCTCCATTGAATGTAGATGAGATTACCGCCAGTGTCACTTGTCTGTTAACTCTGGTCGAAATAATAAAGGTTCTGACACTGGTCATACCGCATCCGGTGATAATGCCTTCATACAGGTATCACACGAGACACCATAGACCGAAATATATAAAATGTATCTAGAATATCAAAAAAATATTCCGTCTGACTTGCAAACCAACGTCATTGTCCCGCCATAAGTAGTCTAGAACCTGACCACTCCGGCTTATCTGATGTGAAAGGAAAACTGATATAGGTTTAGGCATGTTCATGACGTCAAAGGAGCCTTATATTTTAATACTGCTCGCCATAACTTTTGGCCCATTAATGTTTATCTAAATCCATTCGACTGAACGTATGTCATACCAAATATTTGCATGGGATTCAATCGACCCACAGCGCAATGAATTTGGTATAAATGAGTTTACTGTTTCGTAAGACTGTTATCTATTTTCGTCCCCCGGGATAATCATGAAGCACAACTACTGGACACTCATAAGCGAGAATACAGAGAATATAAGACAAAATGTCGTTTGAGAAGTTTACGAATATAGAGAAAAACATAAATAGATTATGAAAATATATCATAAAAACATAAACGTTAGAAAATAAAAAAGGAATCAGGAAAATGAAGAGAAAATAAAGAGAAAATAAGAGAAAAAGCAAGATATTTTTTTAAAAAAAGACGTAAAAGTTAAATAAAAACTGCCAGAAGATACAAAGAAGAAGAATAATTGAAGGTGGATGAAGAAAAAAATTAAATAAAGAAAAACAGTATTTACATTAGTCGGACTATTGTCCTCATCTTTGTCGCCATCTTTGTCACAACGTTTCGGCCGTTGTACGCTCCAGCCTTCTTCAGGTGGTTGGAATTTCGAAATGAACCCTTTATTTCGATCACTGGGGTAGTCTGTTCTAGTTCCACGTGCCATGTTTGATGGATGTCAGTTATCAGTTATCTCCTGCTAATTTTCCCTCTGAAACGTTGTGACAAATATGGCGACAAAGATGAGGACAATAGTCCGACTAATGTAAATACTGTACATAATACCTCATCTCAGAAATATAGACAGACTCTAAAGAAAAACACTTGAAATAAAATTAAAAAAATAAAAATAATACAAAATCTAGGCAAAAAGCTAAAATAAAGAAAATTAGGAAATAAAAGAAAAAGAAATTGAAGTAAACTAAGAAAGAACTTATATAAAAGAAGGGAGAATATAAAAATATAAACCTATAATATGTAAATGAAAATGAAGAATAAAGAAAGAAAAAAAAACTGTACCGCCGCTGAGGACGAAAATATTAAAAAATAAAAGTAAAAATAAAGGAAATCGATAAGAAATTGAAAAAAGGAAAATAGACGTAAGAGAATACTTATAAGAGAAGAAAGAAAGAATAAAATATAATACATTAAGCCTGGGTGTATATTGGAATGCATGGCAAGTGGTGAATATTGAATGCGTCTAAGAATGATACAATTACAGACGATACATTACCAAGGCTTACAAGTAAGAGGACAAATAAGATGGAGGAAAAGTAAACGATAAATTAGATAAAAAGGTAATGATCGTTAAGATATTTTCAAATAAGAAGAAAGGAAATAGGAAAAGGAGAAAGCGTAGATGAAAACTGTAATAGTATGAATAGAGAAAAGAAAAGTTAAATGAAACAGAAGACAAAAGAAAAGCTGAGAGAAGGAGAGTTGCCGAAAGGAAAAGGTGAGAGTGAGAGAGAGAGTGACTATGCGAGGGAAGATAGAGATATTTAAATGATAAAAAATAAGAATGAGAAACGAGGAAGAGAAAAGAGAAACAGAGCAGATGAGAGAATGTGAAAGAATAGAAAAGAGAAGAATAAGATTTGAGGGAGAATTTTGAGTAAAGGTAAAAATGAATTAACACAGGATGGCAGATGTAAGTTCCGTCAAAGCTACCTTAGAATAAACAAATGGTAACGATTTATTAACGAGAATAATATTTGAAGAGAAAAGACATCCAGAAATGAATTAACATAAAGGAAGTCGGATAGAAAACAGTATCAGAATATAAAATATTAAATATATATTTGTTGGAAATTAAAAAAAAAAAACACTTACTCTTTTTAAAGTCACAAGATAATATTTAAAGTTCTATCATGCCTCTCCTCATCTTTATATCCGTTGTATCTCTTAGTAATCTCACCCTTTCTACAAACTATAGTATCTTTAGCTAGGTGGATTACTGCCTTCCCTTATAAATCCTAACCTCAATACACCCCGTAAAGGTTAGATTTTTCCAAGCCCTCCTTAATCATTATGGTTCCAAGAAATGTCGGCCGTCTTATTCTGATTCTGAGTATAAATTTTCTTTTTGTTGCCATTTCCTTTAGGATTTCATCATTGTTTATTCGCTCCGTTCATGGAATTCTCAATGGCTTCGCGTTGTTCGGCATTTCTTTTACTTCCCGTTTTTTCTTCGCCAGTGACCAGATTGTCTAGTATTCACTGACATATAAGAGCATGGATACCATATAGCAATTCATTTCTGTTTTTTTTTTTCTTTCTAACGATTTTTTTTAGTTTTGAATTGAATCACTCGCTATCCCAAAGCGCATTTGGATTTCGGTGCCATAGTTTCCATCCACTTTTAAAAGACTTCCCAGGTATTTAAAATTCTGTAATTGTTTGCTGTTGAATTCTCCAATTGGTATTTCGCATCTTTCCTTTGGTTATGAGCATTCATGACTTTGATACTTGTCATTTTTTACTCGTTTTCTTCTCGGACCTTTTCTAGGATGTCCTGTAATTTTATTTCCGTATTAGACATCAACAAAGTGTATCTGCGTATCTAATACTGTTAAGGTTATCCCCACAGATAATATATTTTGGTAGGGTATCCAGCTCCCCAAGGATAATCTTGTTGCAGATCTTGAATAAATCTGGAGCGAACAGATCCTTCTCTTATGTCCTTCTCCGTTTCTGTGTAGCCCTTCAATTCCTTGCAGGTGGTTTTCTCTCACTGTAAACTATAGATATTCTAATATCTTTCATCAATAGATTTAATTTTCCTGGCAGTCTAGATATATTCTTATGACGTACCCTGTCAAATGCCGTACCTTGTCAAATGTCAATCTATAAAATACAAATATAGATCATTCTGCATTTCAGAAAATTCTAAATGAATAGAAAATACAATTTGATAGATAATATTGCGGGTAACGCTTTTTATTTTCAGAACATATTTTATATATTCTTGAGATGCTTCAATAATAATGTTCAATTCTTAAATTAAGCTAGAATAGATTTATTTAAGAAATACGACTTATATGAAATAAGCATTATAATTATTAAGCTAGATCATTCATTGTTAACAATGTCCAATCGAAAACAGGGCAATAAATTGTCATTGCTTCAATCGAAAATATTCCACTTCAAACCGACTGATTTTCTGAAGATTTAATAGTTATAAACATTGATTGATAGGTTGAAAAATGTGCGAGTAAATATTTAATTTTAGGAGGAACAGATATTAATGTTAGACTAAAAATATTCACGCTATTTGTTGGTTTATGGTGATTTTTCTATGATTTAGTGGCTATCAACATTTATTTAATCTTAAAATAAAGAGAATCTTTTGTATAAGTAGCGTAAATTAGGGTAGCAAATTTTATATATCGCTCAAAATTCGTAACTTTCCTTCTTTCAGTAGAAGGAATTGCTGTTTGGTCTATATGCAACTTATCTATAATCTATCCTATTGATTCCTTTGTAGCATTCATATTTTTTTATCCCCATTTTTTTTATGTGAAAATATATTTTTCGTGGACTGAGCTCTGAAGAGCGAGGAGAAATTATTCCTCCATTTTTTGTTATAGGTTATACGATCCATCGATTTACTATGCGTAATATGATCAGTTTTTGTTTATTCCTGCACTTCCTTAAACAATATTAATATATTTGTGTATATATTTATAAATACTTTCAAAATTACCATTTATAAAGCCCTAATAAAATTCTTTACCTCTACAGATTATGTAATCGGAGAGAAGCAAACCTTAAAATATTCCAATGAAATGTCAGGTCTCAACTTACCACTATCGTTGTAATATAAATTTCCTTCACATTAGCACAAACACAGAACACAGGCGTATGCGCAAGAAACATACTATGACACACGCTATAAGACACACGCAAGAACATGATGCATGCAGGCAGCAAGAATTCGTTTAAACAGGTTTTGTTACATTATATCCACAAAGGATATCAGTTGTAAATATTTTCGAAAATATGTTGTACATGCAAATTTAAATATAAATATACTGTACAATATTCGAGCTGTTATCCCCAACTTCATTGCCATATTCACAACGTTTCGCCTGTTGTACGCTCCGGCATTCTTCAGGTGATGGGAATTGCGAATCGAACTCTTTATTACGTCCGCCGGGGTAGATTGTTCTAGTTCTACGTTCCATGGCTCATCGGGATGTCTCAGTTATTTCCCTTTCTCAACTCTCGAAGGTTTTGATCCACCAATGATGTAGCCTGGTACTGAACTCACAACTCTGAGGAAATTCCAATCACCTGAAGAAGTCCGGGTCGTACACCGACAGAAACGTTGTGAATATGGCAATAAAGATGTAGATAACAGTCCGAATAATATAAGTAATGTAAGTAATCATAATACCTCATCTCAGAGATATAGACAATTAAACTGTTGCTGCGGATTTGTGGGTGTCGTTATTCAA
>CAHIKZ030002201.1:1847500-1860000 GCA_903632075.3 Acanthosepion pharaonis
ATATCTTTCTAAAGTAACTGATAACAATACTGAACATACAGATGAAGCAATAACAATAAAATCTTCTACAAACGCCAAATACTTGCCAAGTATAACGAAGACAAATTTTCTCGTAGAAATATCATAAAGACCCGAACAAGAAAATTAAATTAATTAGCTATTATAAAAAATATTTGAAAAAAATCGGAACTTATCATAAGTAATAACAACACACCCGCAAAATCGAAACTACAAAGAACCAACATTTTTCACGAGTCCAAATGCCCCATAAAGAACTGTGTTCCTGATCAAACAAAACTCATAAATAACTACATTGGCCACGGTACTACATGCCTATCTAGGGGAATTACATTACAGCTACCAGACCATAGCTCAATTAGGACTCATTTAACCACACACAAAATCCTACCAGAATCAATCCGAAATATATTAGTAGAAAATACAAGTAGAATAACCTCATCATATATGTACAAAAAAGATTAAAAATAATGGAAGCCCTTATAATAAAAAAGAAAGTCAACACTCAATAACATTAACTAAAAACACGGCCACAATATGATGACCGTATTCGAAAGATAAGACATTCGTCCTACTCAGGCCACGTGACGATTACGTCTCCAATGAAACAGCTTGTCGCCTCTAAGTGTTGACTTCAATGTTCACTTTTATATTTACATACACTCTATCTCTGATGATATATATATATATATATATATATATATATATATAGGTGACAGAGTGGGTAAGAGACAGTGTGTCACTCAGTCAGTCTTACTGATAAATGAGAGAATTCTTTCAGAGTATTTAATATTTATTCCTGATGAATACTTGCGATATTTTTCAAGATGTCTGGTAATACTCTTTCATTTCATTTCCTTGTCGAACCGAGAGAAAGCAAGAGATTATGAATGAGATTTTTAGCTGTAATTCTTTAATTAAATAAACACCAGGTATAGCTTCACCTAAAGAAATGGCTTCTGGCGTTGAAGCAACGCTCTGTAAAATATTTATTATATAGAAAATCTATTAGAAATAGACGTTGTTAAAACACGTCACAGGCTGCCTTTAAATATTTCCTTTCAGAAACACTATCAAAGTAAAATTTCACGTTTAGCAAACTTACATTTTATTACATCAACCATAAGAAAACAAATTTAACCATAAAACAGATCACGTGTGCTTCTTCAAGGACATTTCCTCGAGGAGTTATAATCGCAAAAACTAATACAATGCCATATTGTTTCTTGTTACGTGTTTTAGCTGAAAAACAGAGGAACAAACATGAATTCAAGAAATACACCCTTGTGCAAATTAATTAAAACAAAACAAATAATTCCGTTATTATTTATATGTTTTAGTATTTTTCCAATGAAACATATCCCAGTGTACATGTTAGTACGCCGTATGTCCGATGTTGTTTCATTCAGATAGACCACAGATTATCGACTGGATTTAAATGAGAATTTCCGGTCCAATAAATAGTACTCTGATTTGCTCACTGGTAAGGTTTGCCATTGTGCACGTGCAGCGTTACAATTTTTGTACGCTTCCAGACAATGGCCGTAGGACACATAATCGACAGTCAAAACAAAAGTTTCTAAACGTGATATCGATTTGATGCAATCCCAGATGACGCAAAATATTTCAACGCCAAACAAATTTCCTCATACACTGCGAAAATAAATTCATATTACTGCACACCACTGCAAATGACCTAATCTGAGAAAAAATAGAAATTTATTAAACCCTGTCATTCCTG
The DNA here is from genome assembly GCA_903632075.3 of Acanthosepion pharaonis. Lineage (NCBI taxonomy): Eukaryota > Metazoa > Mollusca > Cephalopoda > Sepiida > Sepiidae > Acanthosepion > Acanthosepion pharaonis. The sequence continues at coordinate 1,849,260 of CAHIKZ030002201.1, forward strand.
TGGGTCTAAAACTGACCGTAGGATGAAAGACAGTACAGTGAAGCGGTTGTTTCAATTAATTTGCTCAAGGGTGGAGTTTACTCAATGTATCTTACTGCTTATTTGCATTCAGCATACCATGTAAGATTAATACTATCTTCATTAATTATTGGCTACGTGTTAATTACTTTGGGTTATTGAAGTATAAATTCTAAATCATCTTCAATTAATTTGCACAGTTTGTATATTACACTTAATATAAATTGTTTCAACTGCTTTTCAAAAATGTTAGTTTTCTCTGTAGGTATGAATCCATAGTTGTCAGAAAGTCGTGTAAATTAATATCACTGTCTCAAATATCATGACATAAAAATAGACGGAACGTCTTGAGGTTGATTACTTCATTTAATGAAAGAAAATTTTAGACTTTTACAGAATATGTCACGTCTCGTCCGATAAGTATTTACTTACTGACCTTTGCTAAATCATGTGTGTATATATATATATATATATATATATATATATATATATATATATATATATATATATATATATATATATATATATATATATATATATATATATATATATATATATAGTTTAATCGTTGTTTTATTAAAGTAATAAAAATTTGTTTATATCGCTTATTTAAGAGTTTTGTTTTAGTTTGGATAGGTAATCAAAGCTATTTATTCTATTTTTGGGTTTGATTGCAGTAATTTATTCGATCTCTTATTTTGGCGGGAGCAGTTTTTATTTTTTTAATTTTTCACTTATATTTACACTCTAATATTGAATACTTTATCCCATAAATATAGCACACCTTAATAATATATTTCTTCATATATATATATATGAAGAAATACATTCTCCATTATATATATATATATATATATATATATATATATATATATATATATATATATATATATATATATATATATCCACTTATAGCTTATCCACATAGCTTATAGTGAATCGGTTAATGTGACGGTATTCATGTGTGTTTGAATGCAAAAAAAAGATGGTTTGCCATGTATCCGATGGAGATTGATCATAAGTAAATTAATGTCGGAGGCAATTCCTATTGAAATCGACACTACCGGAGTGCCCCGCCATTGTAAATTTAATAAAGATTAAAATTAATGTTTGTGTCCTGACAACAATATCAAAAATTGATATTATATAAGTTGTGCATGTAGCATCCAATGTATATTTTATACAAATCATATGAAATATCATTTACACCTGCGACACACACACACACACACACACACACACACACACATATATATATATATATATATATATATATATATATATATATATATATATATATATATACTAATCGTTACATTTTAATTCAATATAATTCAGAAAAAAATATACCAATTGTTTAATATTTCACTAAATCCAAGCGTCTATTCAGGTCAATAGGTAGGTCTATCCTTTTTAAACTTTCTCCCTTTCTCAATCTCTCGCTATCTCCCTATCTCTATCTCTCTCTCTCTAACACACACGCATAAACACACACACCCGCGCGCGCATCTCGTTCGGCTTTGTGGTTGACTAAATTATGCATGGTAAAATTTCATTAGTCCACACGGTGTGTTCGCATTTCATCTCTTTCATATATCTTCAAGAATTATTAATTTAATCTTGCTGTGAAGTAAATGATCCCAATATCTTGGGCTTTCGTTATTCAAGACTGAAATTCCCGTTTGAAATTCACCCCCACCAATATACGCCCTCAGGCTTTAATCTAGTTTGCTTGAATTATATTAATATTATTAATTAATATTAATTAACTGGTTCTGTTTAAAGTGTCATCCCTTGAGCTACCTTTACAATACTTTCGGAAAGTCCTTGCTATCATCTATGGAAATTGCTTCATGTGTTCATATTTCATTCCCGCATTCCTTTAATGTTCGACTTGCACTGAATTAAGTAATTATGTGCTCAATATATATTTAAATATTATTAATTTTCTCAAATATGCGAGCAATATTTTGATAATATTTTCTTCTTTTATAATCGTCATTATTTTATGTCCAAGAACAAACGATATGCACATTATACATCTATTCCTATTCTTTATACATATTGAACACAGAACCTGTTTGTGTTCAAAATGGATTTCATGATTGAATATTTAAGTTTCCATTAGTTATAATTTGTTTCAACAGAGATTTTATTACTGGTAGTTACAATCCCCGACTGACGCCAATTCAGTTGGGTTTCGATCCTGGCTAAGTGGTAACAGGTCGTCTAGCCACACTGATGAGTTGTGATAGAGCGAAACAGTCCCTCTGTGGATGAAAAATTTCTTTTATTTCGGTTGAGCTCTGGGGAGGACGTTGTAAACAGTGACTATTTCGGCTAATATTGCATGACTCTTCGGTAAGCGAATCGAGTTCTCCAGGCACTATGTGTTTATCTAAAAATAAATACGCTTAAATTCATCTTCATCCCTGCCGTGCACCAAAGGTTTAGCGGTAGAATCCCGACTGACGCCAATTCACTCGGGTTTCGATCGATCCTAGCAAGAGGCAACTGGACGTCTAGCCACGCGGATGAGCTGTGATACAGCAGGACAGTCTGTCTCTGGATGACAATATATATATATATATATATATATATATATATATATATATATATATATATATATATATATAAGATTGTCACTATTTGTGATCGAACGTCGATTGTGAGCTTAAGGAGAGCAAATATGGAGAGCCATTAAAACTAATTACTTTAATTTGTCTGCAGTTTATATTTTCTATATTTGCTAGGTATGAGATTTTATGCCATAATATGTTGAAGAAGAATCCTTGGTGCGGTCCCACATGAGTGCATCATTAAAAGGCGTACTGGCTCTCTAGTGTCTTATTCTCTTCTTCCATTCCCAAATTTGCCATCATCATCATAAAAAAGACAGATGAGCGCACTACAGTCTTTATAGGCAATTACATTTATTTGAATTTATTTTTTTATCTTTGTGTTATTCTAAAATCCAGCACCTTGTATCAGGTAGAAAAGATGCTGATAAAGCTTTCGCAAAAATGGAATGTCAGGACATTTTAAAAGACCTCAAGAAATAGAAACGGAAAAATAAAAAAAAATCTACGTAGGAAAACTGATATTCTGCTGGGAAAATCGACAATAAAAGTCATGAAATAGCAATATTTTTGCTGTATCTATGAATATGCAATTGTGACTCATATGCAATGACTGTGAAATAGATTTGGATTTTTGATATTTACTGCTCAGTTCGTGCTAATAAAATATTTTTTGAGACTGTCAAATTTCATAGCCTCCTACTTAAAGAAAAGTTGAAGACATATCCAAAATATATGAGTGGATATTGAAATTTTCTCGGGTGAACCAAGAAGGGATTCCTTAATTTTCTGATATACTGCCATTTAATATCACGTTGTTGGAACAGAAAACATTTCAGCACACACACACACACACACACATATATATATATATATATATATATATATATATATATATATATATATATATATATATATACAAAGAAAGATGAACTGATTGCTGTATGAATTGCCACTTAAAAAAAAAACCTATTTTGAGGGATTGTGTATCCTATAAAACAATGAAATTACTTACGCTTTTTAGATAATGTACGTATACGAGAAAAAGGCTGAAAATAATAATAATAATAATAATAATAATAATAATTATTATTATTATTATTATTATTGTCTGTTAAATAACCAATGTTCAAAATAGTTACATCATGACAAACATTATAAAACAATGGAATTTTCAAAGAGAACGCTAAATATTCTCATCAACCATTTATGTCTTGAAAATTTCAGGAGAGATTGACAATTGTTAACAGGTTGTCGCCTGGCATTAAGACGTGCTTCACTCATTTTCGTGCAAAGATTTAGATATAAGGAATAATTTTCTAAAATATGAGACAGTTTGTGAATTTTTTAATTAAAATACAAATAACATGGGAATTTTGCCATTTGTCTTATATATTCTGTAGGTTAAAATTGTAGGCTATATTTATTGTATTTGAAAAGCCTAATGATAGCGTTATAATTGTTTTGAGGATATAATTTCTATCGAGAATGTGATTGATCAGATGTCCTATACCCTAGCCAAGGTCAGAGCAGAAATGTTTAAGTTGTAAACGCTGACTTCTGTTTATAGATTTTATTCTCGGGTCGGTTGGGTGGCTACTGATCGGGTGGCTACTAGATTTAATGAGTAAAATAAATCTCTCACACAGACACGGACAATATCACACATTCATGAAAAACACATTGATGAACGCAAAATGCGACCCACTGGAAAAATGAAGTCCCTACTATGTGAGGAGTTGGGAAATCATAAAATACGATATCCTTAACTCTACTAGCGAGGTTGAAATAATAGAGTCTAGCTAAAAAGTAATACTACTATATCAGCTATTCAAGGATCAATCATCCACTAATTGTACTGACGCAAATAACAATCATGTACGTTATTTTCATTAAAAAATTAACTTCATTACATTCATCACTGAGAAAGGTGGCCCGTCTGAAAATCCCGAATTCTACATTTTTTTTTCATCGTTTATTGGCCACATAATATGCAATGTTTTTTTTTTTTAGTAATAATACTGCATTTTGCATTTGTGTATGTGTATCATAATTCTAGTTTGTGTCTGTGGCATTCGGACGATAATGACTACGAGTGTGTGACTAGTAGGCATTTTATCCTTGTCTGGTGATTCTCAGCATGTTTATTTAAAGACGTATTGTGTGAGGGTGAAAGAATTTAAGCTACACCGGTTGTACTTCTAGGTAGACTAATTAGATTCTTCAAGTAGTGATTTTATAAAAGTTCTTGATATGCGTTTGACTTGAGTATATAGATGACAGAATATTTATTAGAACTCCTAATTATTTACTCAGTAATGTCATTTTCTAATTAGGATGCCATTTATAGAAGTGGATTTATGATTTTTTTTGGTGTATTACGAACGCTTTTAAAGGGTTTTTTTTTAACATAAGACTCTCACATATAAAAAAAACAAAACAAAATGTAATTTACTCCATCATATTTCATTTTCTAGTAACGCTTAAATAAAAGCGAGAAATGTTAAATTTATAAAGTTTTCATATTTGTTCCTGATCCTCTCTCTCTCTCTCTATCTCTCTCTCTCTCTCTCTCTCTCTCTGTCACTCACACACATACACGCACACACGTAGAAACCTGCTTATTGTCATGTAAACTTGGAGTACCGCTTCTCGTAGGATCATCGAAGTTAAGTAATTTTATACCCGACAAAATTTAAAGCATTGATAAAACATACAGAAGCCAGCCATGTGACTAAATAAAAAAATAATAATAATTAAAGAATTTAGCATCAATCACCAAACCAATACCAAGAGAAAATCCAATAAAAGTAGTTGGGGAAAGGAAACATGAAGAAGAAATAAGCAAAAGGCAGAAACCTACTGAAACAGAAATATATTGTGTACCTAAATCACCAAAATCGAGAAATTTCGTTTTCCAAAGTTACGACTCAGAAAGAAATAAGTTCGGACTGATATTCAAATAATTAAATCAGGAAATGAACATTTATTCTAAAAAAAAACAGGGGGAGAAAAGTGCGGGGTAAAATAAAATAAGCAAAGAAAAAACCTTAGTGTGGGTCTGTTGAATCCTAGTGACTAACCGTATTAGAGAAAGAAGTAACTAGTCTGATAGCACAGTGACACAGTAGGTGTTTAATATTATATCTACACCTATTAATTAAAGTTTTATTTAACAATCTAATGTCACTAATCTTTAATATGGCTAACTTTTAATTGGGCACATTTTACATTATCACTGTTATTTTCAGAGATTTTATGCTTTCTAAATATTAGAAATAACATTGTTGTTTCTAAAAAAAAGGAATAATGTTGTACTGTGAATAATGGAAATGTTAATAATTTTTATAAGGAAAAAATGATAGTCGTAATAGTAAGCAGCTCAATGATAATAATGCAAGGAATTTGCTATTGAGACAGGTGTAAATGATAATGTCATCTGCATAAAGTCCTAACTGAGAACTGATGCCATCAGGAAGATTATTGATTAAGATCAGAAACAGCGTAGGACACAGACTTGGGGAACAGCTCAGTTCGTGTGAAAGGATATGGAAGGGAGCCCTTTCTGAACGAATTTCATTTGACAATTTGACAGGTTTGGTTGGAGTAAACCAAACAATTGCCCTGTAAAACCGTAGCCCGGAAGGTTGCGTAGAAGATCAAATTTTCAAACCCGTTAAATGCTCGAGCATCACCGTTATTACCAAGAACTTGATGTTCGTATTCAGTGATATCAGCGGCAGATCTGACAAAACGGAATCTATATTGTTAGTCAGAGAAAGGACATGAGATGTAACATGCTTACCCAAGTCAGCATTAAATGAAGCCTGGAATAATGTACTGAAAAATGGTAGGAAACTAATAGAGCAATAGTTAGAAGGGGTCAAATATTCTCCAGAGTTCTAAAAAACAGGAACAATATAGGAGATGTGGATAGCAGGAAGCAACGATACAACTGTTTCATAGTTTGGAAAGAACTGGAACCAGCTATGTAGCACATTTCTTTAGGACGACGGCAAGAAACCCGTCACCTCCGCTTGCCTTATGGGAGTCTAATTTAGAAATGATGTCCGACAGCAATGTCGGGATAATGTGCATATCACCCAGTAGAACCTCATTTCTAAGAAAGAAATCAGGTGTAGGTACTCCATATGTGTCGAATGTTGAATTGGAAGAGAATTTCCATCAAAACATTCAACCCTATCTGCTGTAGATGCGAACCCTTCGAATTAATTGAATAGAGGATGATTGAAGATTTTCAGCACACTCTTGAAGAGCCGCTGATAATCTCTAGAACTGAACTTGCGAAATGCTATAAGTTGTTCATTCTATCAGAAAACATTAACATCGCTGGACAGGCTGGCCCTCGTTACGGGCAGAGGCAAAGAGACGTCTGTTGCAGTCAGACATGTCACTCTGGTACAGCCGGAATAATTTATTCCTGTGGGTTAAAGCGGCTGAGCGTGCGGGTGAGAACCAAAGAGATGAATGAGGTCTAACTTGGTATTTCCCTTCTGGGATGAAAGCATCGATACCGGCTTTCACTCAGGAGGAAACCTCAGATGCGTATATATGAACACGATGATTAGAAACTGCATTCCAAGGGATGTCACGAAGGAAATCACGGAACGAGTCCTAATCTGCTCGTTGATTACAGGGTAGGAAGAAAATTGGTGGCGGAGTGGAAAGAGATCTTTACAGACACTACGCATAATCAGAGTTGCCAAGAAGGTAAAGCTGCGTAGTACAACAAGTGTCAGGAATATAGGTAAGAAAAAAAATTGTGAAGAGAAGCGTGTCCGTCAGAGTTACTGGAGAAACGCGTGGGGAGTCATACATTTACGTGAGAAATTGAATGATTGAGAAGTAAAAGATGTGGAGACCCACGAGTTGAGTGACGGAATGTTTAAGCCACCTGGTGGGTATTAACGTCACCGAAAACAAATATATTTGCAAACGAGTGTATGGAGATGATATTGTCTATATTATCGGAATTAATGTCTAGCACGCCACAGTATTGAGAGGAAGGCGAACAGTGGGGAAAGAAGATTCACTTGATTGCGTTGAGAGAGACCCGGAGACACATGTTCGAATGGTCTGAAGATTTAAGAAAGAATTCTCTAGCCAGCGGAAGACACAAATAACCAGGCCATGCATGTAAACATTAGATTCATTTCTAAGGAGAACAATGTAGCCAAGTATCGAGAAATCAGATGAAGTGATTGAAGATTTATGATTTCGCAGAGTTAAGGTGTTCGGAGACTTTTCAAAGAGGAACGATTCCACACTGCAGACGTTGGTACGAATATCACGAATGCTGGAGAAAGAAAGGTTAAGGGGTTTTGGTGTTTTTTTTATTGATGTGGTATAGGCTAATATCATTTGTTATTTATAGTCATGATGTGTTATTTTTGCTAGGAAACATCTAAGGAATTATTAACACTCAATCATCTAAAATAACATGTTCAGGAAGGAATCTGGCACAGACTGCAGTATAATGTGGCATCGAGTTTTCCCACCGGAGCTGCTTGAAAGGGCACACGTCTATGCACGACATGGCACTGAAAGAAGCCCAATATTATGGGACTGTTGATCAGAGCATCCTTTCAAGACGTTACACAAGATTTACGGCTCCTAATTTCCAGTTGGGAAAAATCAAGGCGACAACTGCTAATACGGTATCATCAGTTTGAAGAGACATTTTCGCCATCCATGCAATTAAAAAAATCATGACAATACAGCTATAAAGACCTGCAAAAAGAAACCGGTAACCCCTTCCTTAAAGGTATTTCAAAGAACGAGCTTTCAGATAACTTACTTGGAGAGGTGAGCTGCGACCTACAGATGACCCGGCCCAAACATGTATGTATACAAAAAAAAAAATAATGTTTTAACTTAATATAAGTCCTTGATGTAGGCCTCTGTGTTGAGTTTGAGGCCCTGTATGAAAATGAATGGAGACAACTTCGCTATCACTAATGATCATACTAAACACTTTCGTAATCACCATTAGACTCATACAACTCTTTCCGAATCTTCTGAACTGTTCTCAGATTCAAACCTTAATAATCTGAAGTGTTCGTACTGGTGATAGCGGCTCGAATGCTAAGCAGAACTTCATGACGTTTCTGGCAGAATGAATTACGCCATTGTGCCGACGGTGTCCAACTGACCTTACTATATTTGCTGTCGAGAGAATAAAATAAAATAAAAATAACAATGCGGATGCCCGGAATTAAAAATATAATATGGCATCAAGATACCCATAGAAGACTGTATAAGTAGACTAAATTTATATTGGAATAATTGAGTGATTTTGCTTGAATTGTTAATCCTGCATAAAATTCTACTCATGAATAGTGGAACAGGTGACAGAAAATGCAGGACATTTAACCCCTTAAAATATTTAACTCTGTACAGTGCGACCGCTGATGACTTTCTTAAAATTTTCAAATCAAACCTAGGGCTCCAAAAACAACGGGGTTTATTGATGTCCTCATGTGTCATATTTTTTTTAGTTTTTCAAGATCCCTTTATTTTGATAGTCTTTGGCGAACTTCAAGCATAGATTAAAGTCTCCAGGAGGTGTCACATAAATATAGAAATCATATTCTATTTTTGTGGGTTTTGATCACTATATCTTGAAGATTAACCTTGATTTTTCTATATGGGTATATCGTAAATGTTCATATAAATTGTTCCATGCCTGTAACCGGTTTTGGCTTCTGTTCGTACCAATTTCTTGCTGTTTACTTACCGTAAAAGTTTAATACTTCCCAATGCATATAATGACCCATCCTAACATACCGAGTTACGTATTTCGTACAGTGTGATACAATACCGTCAGCAGTTTTTGGATGTTCAACAGATAATCTCATTTATTATAATTTTTAACTCATCCTCTGTGAAATTAATTATTTCTACTCTCATCTCTTCATTGTACTGTTTATTATTATTATTCTTTTTATTTTCTTTGATTTCTGGCGTTTACATATTTCTTTCCGGGTCCCGCCCAGGGACCTAAGGTTAGAAATGGCGTCATGACACATTCCACTGACAAAAAAAAAAAAAAAAAATTACATAGATAAAGCCCTTCGTAAGGTGTGGGCTGTACTTGTCAGAACAATTTTCTGTATCTCCTTGAGGCATGGACTTCCAGGAATCCTTTCAATTAGTCTACTGGAATCTTTTCCAACCAGTCCTAGAGCTCCAACTACAACAGGGATTGTTGATGTTCCCATATGCCACATTTTCGCGATTTCTATTTCAAGGTCCTTGTACTTTGACAACTTTTTGAATATCTTCAAAGATACATTGCAGTCAGCAGGTACTGCAATATCAATAAGGAGGCACCGTTTTTGTTTGTGGTATTATTATTATTATTATTATTATTATTATTATTTTAATAGTGTACGTATTTATATAAGTTCTATAGATATTTAGTTTTCGGATTCAATAATGTATTTCTTCCTAGACGTTTTTGATGTGATAATCAGGAAGCAATGCGCCGAACATGCCTAGCTAATACATAATGACAACAAAATATTATTGCGTTAGATAAGGGAATTCCGGTCGCTTTCTCTCCCCTTCAGCCTTTTAATATTTCTCGTGTATTTTTTTTATTATTCACGTCAATTTTCATATTCACTCAAGGTAGAAGTTTAGTTTGTGAGATACTTAAAAGGAACGAGTAAGATGATTATATTATGTGGAAAGATAATTATTAGTCAATAAATATTCATAGCGGGAAACCATTATATTTCCATTCGTGTTCCTTTGGCAATGTTTAGTTTCCTCTGATTCAATATTTTTCTCATAATTCGTTGATTAGACTCCGGAGAGGATACTTCGCTTAGCACTACAATCTTATCCACTTCCATTGTAAACCGGTATCTATTCAACATATCCACGTAATATCCACTTCATATCTCACTCAGCAATCTTGTGTGGGATTTCATGCTTTTACTGGCTGAACTAAAATAAACAACACCTTCATTTAAGGAAGCACACCATTCACAAATATATTTTATTGAATATAATAGGCTATGCGTCCAGAGCCAATCTTTGTCAAATATGAACTAGTCTTTTTCCAACTTTAATGTAAATAAATCTCTAAATATATTTTACCCAATTAAATAGCTACT